>VYZU01050032.1:0-18246 GCA_013401355.1 Ceyx cyanopectus
AGCCTTTGATGGGGCTACGAGCACAGACCAGGGGGAGACCAAAGCACGGCCAACACAAGAAGATGCTTAAGGAGCCAAACTTTTCCTGGAGCAACTGCAAGAAGAAAGATGCCAGAGACTCTGCTGAGGGAGAAAGAAACCCCTGATGAGACATATGGATGACTATTGTACAGAAAATGGAGGAGAGGAGGCAAAATCTGGGGGTTTTTGGACTTAAAAAGAGCAGCTCCGAGGAATGGGACAAGGGTGAAGTTTTTCTTCCAGCCACTATTTAAGGTGGTGCTAAATAATCCTGAAAACACACCTGGTTTTGAATGGGAATCCAACTCCAGAATCAAAAGAACTCTAAAGCAGCTTTAAATTGACAAGCCACACAGAATCCAAACCTCCAGCAGCAGAGATGTCTGTGCAAAACCTGTGCAAGTCAGAGGGCTGCTTTCTGTCAAACCCCAAAATTCCCTGCTACCTATCAACACTGGAGCCAAAAAAGTCAAACAAGTCCTGGGTTTAAGTTTGTTGGTTTTTTTTTAAGGGGATGAATCTAATCTGACCTCATTTAAAAAGGCATCTGGGTGCTGCACCTCATTGAGTTTTATGTTAACTCATGTTTTTGAGGCTGCATGAGAAGACAAATTACAGCCCTTGCACAATTTAAACCAGAGTTTTAGCAGCAGTGCTGCTCAGTTCCCACCCAATGATGAAGCAAATCCTGCTGAAAAGTGTCCCTAACTAAGTGTTGGCCACAATTAGCATCCAAACAAACCCCCAGCCTTCTGCAGGACAACAAATTTCTTTGCTATCCAGACAGGTGCAGTTCAGAGAACCAAATTCTATCTATACATCTATTTAAGCACCACATACTAGTTATATTTAAACACTATATACTATTTAAGCATGATATACTATTTATTTCTACATTTATTTCTCCAGTAGCTATTCACCCAATGGTGGCAGCTCTGCCCACAGCAGTATGAAGGAGAAAGCAGAATTTTCCCAGGCATTTTCCCATCCCAGCACCACACTGAGCATGGTCACAGCTCCTCACCACTGCTGCCCTTGGGGAGGGAGGGTTGGTTTCCAATCCAACTTCTCCTTCCAAATCCAACTTCTGCTTCCAAATCCAACTTCTCCTTCCAAATCCAAGTCCTGCTTCCAAACCCAACTGCTCAGCTCCACCACAATGTGAGTTCACATCCTTGAAAAGCTGATTCTGAAGCAGCCTGTTCTTCTTAAAACACCAAACCCAAGCTTGCCTTGGGTTTTTCCCTCCATAAAAACACAGAATTTTGGCATATTTGGGGTTGAATCCTGTGCAATGAGGTCTTTAGGAGATGTGTTTTTACTCCCACGTCGCCCTGCTTTTATTGCTTTATTATATTGCACTTTTTCTCACCAGAGCAAACACAGAAAGAACTTTCCAAATCAGGAGAAAAGTCTGGGGAATTTAAATTTTTTTTTTTAGCCTGTGATATTTTTTTTTTGCTCTCTGCTGGGTTGAGAAAAGGAAGGATTTTTATTGCTTTCAAACATTTTTTCACCAATTTCTGCCTTAATAATAATTGCCCTAAAAGCACAAACAGATGACAAACCAATTTATCATTTTCATAAAATGTTTCCCTTGAAATGGAAAATGCAGTTCTCAACAAATTCAACATTTGGAATTAATATGGCATTTGTATGAATTCCTACAAAAAAAAAAAACCAACCCAGATTAATAAAAAAAAATCAAAATAAATGTCAGTTCTTGCACTGACATCAAGGTCTGGCTAATAAAAACCAAACCAACTGACCACAATGGCTCAAGCCTGTGATTTTAAGTGCTTTTCTTCATCATTAATGTTTAAATGCTCAGGAGAAGAGCTGCTGGATGCCATGTGCCATGAGAACTGGAGCTGGAGGAAATCACCCACTTGTCCTGCTCTAAGCAAAACTGATTTAAAGAGATACTCTGCCCTTGAAGGGGATAAATTAAAGTGTTTATTTTTTATATGAATTATGTTTTATTAACTTTATGAACTCTATTCTCTTTTTTCTTAACACCATGGGTACAAGGATGGGAATTTTTCACATCAGGCAGTTGTGAGGAGGAAACAACTCACAGATTTGTCTGGAAATGTCAAGTACTTCAGGAGAGAAACAAAGAGGAAGGTCAAAAATCTCTCTCAGCACTGACAAAGTCTGACAAGCAGCATTTCACTGCTGTCATTTTACAACCTAGAGAAGCTTGAGCTCCAGGCTGAAATGTTCTCCTGCCTGAAATGGGAAGCAGAAAACAACTACCCAAGAAAATAATTCAGAAAAAATTCAGAAAAAAATTCAGAAACATTGGAATGATGTCATGAACAGGCAAAGGGATTAAAACTGATAAAACCACTCAGCTCTGGTTCCTCACCCTGGCAGAGGCTGGTCCATTTGCTCAGCTATTTTGCAACATGCTGGGGATTCTTTTGCTCCTCTGACTCCATCAGCTTGGCTGCAAGTTCTTATCAGAGCTTGGGTGTTGTTCCTTTTCCATTAGGCAAGTCAGTCTTTGATCTACAGCATCATCAGTGAGACACAATCCTGCTCTGGTAAAGATCACTGGCAGATTGGGAAAAAAATCAAGTTTGGCTGCAGTTTCCAAATAGATTCCAAATTATTTCACTGATTCACAGTTTTAGGGGTTGGGAGGGACCTCTGGAGGTCACTGAGTCCAAGCAGAGCAGGGCAGAACTAGAGCAGGTCACTCAGAAATGCACCCAGACAGGGATTGAAGCCTCCAGAGGAGAGTATAAAAGTTGTTCCTCATGTTGAGGTGCAACTCCCTGTGCTCTAGATTCCAATTATATCCCATAATAATGAAAAATAACACTAATAAATGCCCAGAAAACTCTATCACCTGTGTCATCTTCACCACAACTGCAGAAATTCCCAGCTCCTGGAATGACATTTTCCCCAAGCAAAGGAGCATCTCACACCCCTTACAACTGTTGCAGCCAGCAAAGGGTTTTATCTCATGGTATTTTCTGAGAGAACAGAAGAAAAGAAGAGTTTTCTCTCCCCATCTCAACATCAATCAGTCAGATTCCTGGATTTCCTCAATTCCTACTTATCCTCTCCACCTAAGGTGCAGGAAGCCAAATGAAAACCAGCTTCATTTGGAACAGCTCCATGGAAAAAGCAGCACCTGCTTGGATTTCAACAGATGCTGACAGGAGCTGTCATGTCAAGCAATCAGGAAACTCAGGAGTGACTTCTTTTGTTGTTGTTAACAGAGTTCAGGGGTGGACTAAACAGGTTCCAAACCCTGGTTAAAAGTGTTGGCCTCACTTGGGAAAGAATCTGGCCAACAGCAAATGGTTCTGACAGTTCCATTCCCATTCTCCAAGGCTAAGCCATCTTGGGTTTAATTCAGAACAGAGCAGTCACTGATCATTCCTTTCTTCAGGTTTCAGATCATCTGTCTCTGCCACATCACCACCAAAAAAAAAATAAAAATACTCTGCAGAAAGTTAAATCCTTTGTTTTGTTGCCTTTGGAAGATCACAGAGCTGTTCCCTGGGAGTGCAGAGATGGAAGCATCCAGTTTGGAAAAGCCCCTTGGGATCAGCCAGTCCAAGCATTACCCTGCTCTGCAAAGCTCACCCCTAACCCATGGCCCTCAAACCACATCCAAACCCCCCTGAGACACCCCCAGGGCTGGGGACTCAACCCTGTGCCAGGCTCTGGCTGCTCTCCACAGCAACTGGAGGCAGAGCTGCAGCCCCAGCTCAGACCTGAGAGAGCAGAGAGTGTGAGGCAGGCTGGGGTTGAAGATGGTACCAGGTTCTGTGTTTGCTGGGGGGCATCTCTGAGACATCCCACTGAGATCTTCCTTTTCCAGAGTCATCACAACAACAGTTCACCAGAAAAACCACACGAAATCCACTCCAACACTTCCTCCTGGTGAACTCTCTAACACTTGTGCTGTTGAACACAAATATTTAGCAACATTCCAGCAGCATTTATGACATATTTCAGGGAATTTAAAAAAAAAAAAAAAAAAGATAAAAAATGAAGCAATTCATAAAACAGATTCATTCACAGCTCAACCCTGCTTGGAACCCAGAGTTCTAGCAAATAAAAGAATATCTGAGTGTAAAGCAGCACTGCAGTTTCCTTCCAGATCACAGCAACAGAGCTCTAAGTGATGGAGCCAGCACTCAACAATGAATCCCAGCAGACTGGATCAGGGGGAAAAAAAAAAGCAGTTTATCATTTCCAATAGTTGCTCCACAAGGAGGGAACACTGAAGAAATGGCAGTGGGTGATGCTCCAAAGCTGCTTCCCAAATGTTCCTCCAAATACTGCTTAGCTAGACACACCAAGTGAATCTGTCTCAGCTAATTCAAACAGCAGCTGAGATCAGAAATGAACCCTGGGCTGCTGGTGTGGCTTTGCAGGGTCTAAAATAAGCCATGAAGGGGTCACTTTGGAGGTTATTGGGGTTTTTTTTTCCATGTATACATTTGAAATAGAAACATCAGCTATTTTAAAATACACTGGACTGTAAAGCCTCCAATATGGTTTGTTCCCCTCAGTGTAGAAACCACAAAATTAGGCTCTTTGATCATCCTTCAATTTATTAGCTATTCACTCAGCTAGTTTGAAATATTTTAGGGATTCTGGAAAATTGGCCTGAAAAATGGATGTGAATTATGGGAAGGAGATGAGCTGGTGAAATCTCACCGTGTTGAACCTCTTCAAACCCTCAAAAGTGAAAAAAAAATCAGTTTTTCTTCTAGAAAGAGAAGCTTGTTCTTCATTTGCACTGAGCCACACTGGGTGAGGTGAGAACTAAGGCAGAAGTTAACTGGGAGTGGAAGTCTGAGAGACTGGGATGGGGATGGGGGCAAATCTGCAGCACAGAGCCAGGGCTCGGATCACATGATGGGAGAAAAATCATAACTGAAGAGCACTAAAAAAAAATAAACTAAACAAAAAAGAAATGATTTCTCTAGATTAGCAAGGCAAGATAGCTTTGTGAGGACTGCTATTCTACAAGCAGAGATTTTTATTACCAAAATCTCTAATAAGAGACAGCTTAGACCTATGCCTTCCATGAAGGTAGAGAAAATGATTTTTCCTTATATTTAAAAAGATTATCACTTCATATCTCATCTCTTCTTATTAAGTTTACAGCAATATTAAAACAAGATTTGGGTGAATAAAGAACATAATATACTCCAAAATAGAGAATGTATTTCTTTGGAGCATTATAAATGCTCCTGTCTGCTTGAATGGAATTTTAATGGAACAACCCACCCTCTTAGGAGAAAAAAAATAATAATAATATAAAAAAAAAAGAAGACAAAATATTCTCCTTTTCCAAAACCTTCATTAAACAGGTTTTTTTTTGCTTTACAACCACCACAGATCACTCTATGGACTCTGGGACTGTAGCAAGAGAAGTAACTTTAGGAGATGAAGAAATCACTTTGATTTTTTCCACCAAATGGAAAGAAGGTATTTGAAGAAAGCAAAAAGAACCAAAAAAAAAAACCACACTAATCCTAATATATTAAAAGAATGGTTGGTTAACATCCCTTTATTTTGCTACTTCAGCTCAAGAAGCCAAAGGAAAACAATTTGTGGGAAAGATAACAGGGCAAAGACACTGGATTGAGAGCTGGGGCTTCTGACCAGAAGACAGAAATAGCTCTGTGACATAATGTCTAAATCCTGAGAAGCATTGGGAGGAGAAAAAAAAAACCACCCTGGATGTTGAAAACACAGACATCCTCTGTGCTTACAGCCAAGGATCTGCTGGAAGGGAGTGTTTGCTCCCCAAACTCTGTACCTGTGTCCCTGGGATGAAGAAAACAGGGTCAGGGTGAAATCCTCTCCTGCTGATGGGCAGCTCTTTATTGCCACACTTGGCTAAAAGCTGATCAAAAAGGGAAAAAAAAAAGCCATAAATATAAGAGTTTTGCTGCTGGAGTTAGTTTGTCTTCAGCAGTTTTCTAGTGGAAAAGGCAGGCTGGGTCCCAACTAGAAAAACCCCAATAAAATTCCAAGTGCTGCAGCTGCAGCTGCCCAGAGAACAAGGATTTCACATCAGAAAGTGCAAATAATCACCAGGTGGCCAACCAGGAGCAAAAAGAAAGTTGTTACAGGTAGAAAACACTTGGCTCTGTAGCAACAGGTCCCAGAAAAAATTGGCTTTGCAAGGCTCAGAGCCTTGGAGCTCAGAGGAGTCAGGGAGCCAAGGGCAGAGGTGCCTGGAACCTCCTAAACTCTCCTTTTCAAACCTTTTATTTCACCAGTCTCCCAAAAAAGCTGCTTTCCAGGGCAGAAAAAGCAAAAATATTTGCTAATTTTGCCTTTAAGAAAAGAAGCCAAGTTAACCCAGCATTCAAGCAGCCAAGGGAAGATTCTTTTCAATAGCAGCAGATAGCATGAAGAAAGTAAATTCATTTATTATGATTTTTTTCCTTAGTTGTGTGGCATTTAGCTCATTGAAGTATTAAAAAGCCTGGGAAATGGTGTCAAAATACAGCCAAATAAAACCTGAAAAGCAGAGTTGTGCATTTTCTGTGCACACCACTCATTTTATCTTGGCTGTTCTTCCACCAATTTCATGTCAACTTCAATTAAATCAGAAAAAAACTGAAATCTCAGCAAGGTGAAGGAGACCTGTATGAACAGCAGCACCTGAGGGATTTTTGTTGTGCACTGCTCCAAATCTGCCAAGGATGCTCCTTCCTCCCTTTGAAATAACTTTTAAATTAAGGAAAGAGTTACAGGACAATTTTAAGCAATGAAAAAAAAGTGACTATAATTATTGGCTGTGGTCAGGTTAATGCAGCATCATGAAAAAGAAAATTAAAATAGAAAGATTCCTGTATTTATTTATTTTTTTTTCCCAGGGCATTTTGAAGCCAGCAGAGTTTATCCAGCTCCTTTTCCAGGCAGCCATAAGAACATCAGATTGTTACTGGTTTTTTTCTGTTCACATTCCCAGGGATATTTCATATATTACTGATCACCTAAGTAGTTGGTTTTTTTCCAAGATTTTTTTTTTTCAGAACTATTCTTTTTTTTTTTTTTCAGAACTATTCCTGCTCTTAAAAACAGACCTGGAAAACTTTAGTTCACCCTACTAATAAATCAGATAGAAATAATAATTATTTCCTCTTTTTTTTCCCCAACTGTATGAGTGGATTTTACATCCAGGCTGCTTTGGATTGGGTTTTTTGTTTGGTTTCTTTTTAATTTCACCCTTTTTCTTCTAATAATTTAATTAATTCTAATTTTTTATCTAATAAGCCCATTTTTTCCCTCAAAGATATTGCTGAACCAACAACAACAACAACAAAAAAAACAGCTTTTCAGCTCTCTCAGCCTGTGCACATTTCTCTGCACCCCTGGGCATCTTGCCCCTCACATCTCCTCCTCCTTTCTGCAAGCTCTGGCCCAGAAAGTCATTTGACAATTGTCTTAATACTACTGCCCTCTACTGCTGAAAACTTAGTGGGAAAAATCCGAAATAATATTAATAATTATCATTAAAAGGCTCCTACAGAGTGTTCACTCTCAGCTGAGGAATCTGAATCAAGTGTTTGAGGTGTTTGAAATCCAGTTTTTTTAGGAGAGGCATGATATGAAAATTAAAAGCCAAGGGAGATGGTTTTCCCCTCTAAAACAGGAGGAGAATTTCTCACTGAAGCTGTTCATATTGAAAATGTGGGATCTAAGGCTTAATAAAGGCAATTAAAATGTGTATATAAAAAAATAGATGAAACCCTTTCTAAAATGCCATCTGCAAAACACACCCAGGTGAGCAGAGCCTGAGTGCACGTGTCATTTTTTTCTCTGTGTGACTAAAAATCACACTGCATTTGTGGATTCAATTGGAGCTTGGATGAGTGGATGTCTCAGTGAGGATTGGGGGGTGAACAGAGGTGCAAGAATTCAGTGTGAAGAGCTGGGATGAAGCCAGGGCTCTGTGAGAACACCAAGCTATTTGCAGAGTAGTTTGATCCAGCTTTTTTTCTGCTCAACTCCCCATCCATTCTGCCTGTCCAGGATTCTCCTGCTGCTTCTGACTCACCTACAGCTCCTGTCAGTCAGGGAACTAATTGCTGCTCCTCTTCTGAACTTCTCCTTCATGGAGCAGAACAAATTGTCAGCTCTCCAGGAACACACAGGATCATCTTTCACATTTTTTCAATTGCATTAACTTTTTAATTTAAAAACCAAAGCTATTAGTTGAAGACCATTTGCCTGCTGTCATTTTAATTAATTTCTAAATTGGAGAAATGCTGGCTCTGGGGATGTACAAAATGGAATGGCTAAAATGCAGCTCTAAGGAATGTCCAGCTGCTGGAAGGATCCTGGTTTTTATTTACACCCCCCTGTGTATTTCTGCACACTGGGGACACACCTTGGGATGCTCAAAGGGAGAAAAGAAGGGGAGTCAGGGAGAAAGGCAGGCAGATAAACAGAGGAAAGAGAGACAAATTAGAGAACTATTGGTACTTCCTACACAGAAAATGAAAAGTCTGAGAAAAAATCCCACTGGTGCAAAGCTTCAAGTGTTAGTTCATATGAAGCCCAATTATTTCTGCAGCTTGGTATTTTTATTAAACGTGCAGTGACATCTGAAACTGTTCAGCTAATAGAACACATGTGTAGGTAGAGAGTGTTCTTTTGGGCCTGACTTCATGAGTTCCACAGCCAGGGATGCCAGAAAAACAAAGATCTACACTCACTGCAACNCCACTCATTTTATCTTGGCTGTTCTTCCACCAATTTCATGTCAACTTCAATTAAATCAGAAAAAAACTGAAATCTCAGCAAGGTGAAGGAGACCTGTATGAACAGCAGCACCTGAGGGATTTTTGTTGTGCACTGCTCCAAATCTGCCAAGGATGCTCCTTCCTCCCTTTGAAATAACTTTTAAATTAAGGAAAGAGTTACAGGACAATTTTAAGCAATGAAAAAAAAGTGACTATAATTATTGGCTGTGGTCAGGTTAATGCAGCATCATGAAAAAGAAAATTAAAATAGAAAGATTCCTGTATTTATTTATTTTTTTTTCCCAGGGCATTTTGAAGCCAGCAGAGTTTATCCAGCTCCTTTTCCAGGCAGCCATAAGAACATCAGATTGTTACTGGTTTTTTTCTGTTCACATTCCCAGGGATATTTCATATATTACTGATCACCTAAGTAGTTGGTTTTTTTCCAAGATTTTTTTTTTTCAGAACTATTCTTTTTTTTTTTTTTCAGAACTATTCCTGCTCTTAAAAACAGACCTGGAAAACTTTAGTTCACCCTACTAATAAATCAGATAGAAATAATAATTATTTCCTCTTTTTTTTCCCCAACTGTATGAGTGGATTTTACATCCAGGCTGCTTTGGATTGGGTTTTTTGTTTGGTTTCTTTTTAATTTCACCCTTTTTCTTCTAATAATTTAATTAATTCTAATTTTTTATCTAATAAGCCCATTTTTTCCCTCAAAGATATTGCTGAACCAACAACAACAACAACAAAAAAAACAGCTTTTCAGCTCTCTCAGCCTGTGCACATTTCTCTGCACCCCTGGGCATCTTGCCCCTCACATCTCCTCCTCCTTTCTGCAAGCTCTGGCCCAGAAAGTCATTTGACAATTGTCTTAATACTACTGCCCTCTACTGCTGAAAACTTAGTGGGAAAAATCCGAAATAATATTAATAATTATCATTAAAAGGCTCCTACAGAGTGTTCACTCTCAGCTGAGGAATCTGAATCAAGTGTTTGAGGTGTTTGAAATCCAGTTTTTTTAGGAGAGGCNAGGGCATTTTGAAGCCAGCAGAGTTTATCCAGCTCCTTTTCCAGGCAGCCATAAGAACATCAGATTGTTACTGGTTTTTTTCTGTTCACATTCCCAGGGATATTTCATATATTACTGATCACCTAAGTAGTTGGTTTTTTTCCAAGATTTTTTTTTTTCAGAACTATTCTTTTTTTTTTTTTTCAGAACTATTCCTGCTCTTAAAAACAGACCTGGAAAACTTTAGTTCACCCTACTAATAAATCAGATAGAAATAATAATTATTTCCTCTTTTTTTTCCCCAACTGTATGAGTGGATTTTACATCCAGGCTGCTTTGGATTGGGTTTTTTGTTTGGTTTCTTTTTAATTTCACCCTTTTTCTTCTAATAATTTAATTAATTCTAATTTTTTATCTAATAAGCCCATTTTTTCCCTCAAAGATATTGCTGAACCAACAACAACAACAACAAAAAAAACAGCTTTTCAGCTCTCTCAGCCTGTGCACATTTCTCTGCACCCCTGGGCATCTTGCCCCTCACATCTCCTCCTCCTTTCTGCAAGCTCTGGCCCAGAAAGTCATTTGACAATTGTCTTAATACTACTGCCCTCTACTGCTGAAAACTTAGTGGGAAAAATCCGAAATAATATTAATAATTATCATTAAAAGGCTCCTACAGAGTGTTCACTCTCAGCTGAGGAATCTGAATCAAGTGTTTGAGGTGTTTGAAATCCAGTTTTTTTAGGAGAGGCATGATATGAAAATTAAAAGCCAAGGGAGATGGTTTTCCCCTCTAAAACAGGAGGAGAATTTCTCACTGAAGCTGTTCATATTGAAAATGTGGGATCTAAGGCTTAATAAAGGCAATTAAAATGTGTATATAAAAAAATAGATGAAACCCTTTCTAAAATGCCATCTGCAAAACACACCCAGGTGAGCAGAGCCTGAGTGCACGTGTCATTTTTTTCTCTGTGTGACTAAAAATCACACTGCATTTGTGGATTCAATTGGAGCTTGGATGAGTGGATGTCTCAGTGAGGATTGGGGGGTGAACAGAGGTGCAAGAATTCAGTGTGAAGAGCTGGGATGAAGCCAGGGCTCTGTGAGAACACCAAGCTATTTGCAGAGTAGTTTGATCCAGCTTTTTTTCTGCTCAACTCCCCATCCATTCTGCCTGTCCAGGATTCTCCTGCTGCTTCTGACTCACCTACAGCTCCTGTCAGTCAGGGAACTAATTGCTGCTCCTCTTCTGAACTTCTCCTTCATGGAGCAGAACAAATTGTCAGCTCTCCAGGAACACACAGGATCATCTTTCACATTTTTTCAATTGCATTAACTTTTTAATTTAAAAACCAAAGCTATTAGTTGAAGACCATTTGCCTGCTGTCATTTTAATTAATTTCTAAATTGGAGAAATGCTGGCTCTGGGGATGTACAAAATGGAATGGCTAAAATGCAGCTCTAAGGAATGTCCAGCTGCTGGAAGGATCCTGGTTTTTATTTACACCCCCCTGTGTATTTCTGCACACTGGGGACACACCTTGGGATGCTCAAAGGGAGAAAAGAAGGGGAGTCAGGGAGAAAGGCAGGCAGATAAACAGAGGAAAGAGAGACAAATTAGAGAACTATTGGTACTTCCTACACAGAAAATGAAAAGTCTGAGAAAAAATCCCACTGGTGCAAAGCTTCAAGTGTTAGTTCATATGAAGCCCAATTATTTCTGCAGCTTGGTATTTTTATTAAACGTGCAGTGACATCTGAAACTGTTCAGCTAATAGAACACATGTGTAGGTAGAGAGTGTTCTTTTGGGCCTGACTTCATGAGTTCCACAGCCAGGGATGCCAGAAAAACAAAGATCTACACTCACTGCAACAACCAGGACAGAGAACTGAAGGGGAAAGGTTAAAACCAACAACTGGCAGCACCCTGCAGGGCAGATCTTTTCTTGCTAGCACTGCAAAGCTTCCAAGGTATCCAGCCCCCTGGAAAAAGCTCTGCTTGAAATGCCCCAGCAGTTTTATGCCATTTTCTGCTTCAGCTCCCAGGAAGCTGCCAGTGGTGATTGGGAGTGACAGGCTGCACCAGGCAGCAGCTCTGAACCTCACCTGAGCAGAGAGGAGAGCTGACATCTGCTGGGTGCAGAGGAACACGTGGAGAACAGCAGCAGGAGGGGGATATTTCCAAGGGAATATTGAGTAGCCAAGCTTAGTGCCATTAGGAAACATGTTCAAAGCACTCAAGAACAAGAGTTCTTCACTCCCTCTTATCAACAGCTCCCCTGGGCAGCCTGCAGGGGAGCTCAGAACATGGAAGGCAAAGCCCCTGCTCCTGAAAAAAGCAAGGGACAGGTGGGAAAAGGACAGAAGTCTCTTTGATCACAGGTCATGGAGAGCTGCTTGGGAGCTACTGGATTGTTATGACTTCCATTAGCACTCAGCTGTATCCTGTGACAGGCCTTTGTGCTCTTATCCCACTGCAAGTGCCAAGGAAAATGGATCAGTTTCAACTTCCATTCTTAAACCACAAACACAGCTCAGTTTCACTCCCTTCCCTCTGCAAGTTTTATGAGCTAAGAGCTTGAAAAAATGGTCCTTAGCACGGAGCAGCTGATGAGCAGCAGGCAGGGGAGCAACAGAGCTCCCCCCAAGCCCTCTGTGACACAAACAAGGCATCATGGAATGGATGGGAGGGAGCTCTGGAGATGCTGGAGCCAGAGCAGGGGCCCCCAGGGCAGCCCCCACGGGAGCAGAGCCAGGGGGGGCTGCAAAGGCTCCAGAGGAGACTCCACAGCCTCTCTGGGCAGCCTGGGCCAGGCTCTGCCACCCTCCCAGGGAAGAAGTTTCTCCTCATCTTGAGCTGGAACCTCCTGGGTTCCCCTCAGCCTTATGTCCCTGCACATGGCCACACACAGACTTTTGGAAAGGTATTTAGAGTTGAAAAGGTTTTTACTACTCTGGAGTTTATTATTTGGGGTTTTTTTTTCCCACTCTGTGACTTTTAGATGCAGCTCAAGCTACTGTCAAAGGACTCACATAGGGGGGTCAGGAAAATATGGACATCCCAGCATTTCCCTTCAAAGCAGCATGAGCTCACAAGCACCTTTTGAACTCCATTCCTGGGGTCTGTTTAGGAACCAGAGATGCAGTTTGTGGAATATTTGTTAGGAAAATGTATGTCAAGGGAGGAAATAATGAAGCCAGGCTGTAATTTAAACAGAATTAAAAGTAACTCAATCTCCATGCCACTCTTGGAGAGACAAAGCAGCACTTGATATTTGTCTTTTCAGATGATGTCATCTGCTCAGCAGTACTCACAGAAGAGGAGAAAAGGAGTGTAAGTGCTAAAAGGTTCTGAAATGCCCCCAAAAAATCACCTTTCCCACTCTCACTTCTGCAGAAGTACTTCTGGTTAAAGTCTCAGCAAAGTGCTTTGGGTTTTTTCCCTCTAATTTTTTAACAGAAATTAGATTGCTTCCCACAAAAGTCCATGGTCTAAAGTTCAGAGTATTGGTAGCTACTCAAAGCATTTGAGTTCAAGAACCTTTAGCCCTGAATCCAGAGCAGAATCCAAGTTCAAGCCATAAATTTCACCACTGAATATTCAACAGGAGCAACAAAAAAACCTCAAATATATAGATCATAACACATTTCTTCAAGTGGCCTGGCTAGAAAGCTTCTTACAGGAGGCTTTTTCTGCTGGGGATATTTTACTACAGCTCAACATTTAGTAGAGAGACCAAATGCTGACACCTGATGTGGAAATCCTCCTAATTTAATCACTTCTTGACTCAGCACTAAGTAAAAGCTTCTTTTTCTTACCTCATGTATGCATAAGCACCTTATCAACTAGAACAAAAGCAGATGTGAAAGATCATTTACTCCCTAGATAGCCACAGATTGACAAAATAGCTGTTTAAACCTCAGCAATAAATGTTTGCAGGGACCCAGAGGCCACATCTGGGCAGTGGAGACCAGAGAAAAGAACACCCAGCAGCAATCCAAAAGGAAACAGAAGTGAAGAGGCCAAAGAGAAGAGGACAGAAAGCAAAGTGTCTTGCAGGAGGAATGAGCTCAGGCCAACACTTGAGTCCCTAGAGAAAATCCTGAGCTTGTGTTTGATGCTTCTGGGAGTTATTTCCACAGAAAGATTCTGCTCTTGAGAACAGCCCCTTCTGACTTGAGCTCATTCCAACTGCAGCACTGAAAAGTGAAAAGCAGTTTCCAGCTCAGCACTGGTCCTACCTGCCCATCCTGACCCACGTGAACTTGATGGATCTGCAGGTTTCCCTGGAAGAAAAAAAAAAACAACACTAATAATGAACCTGATTTTGGAATTTCAAGTGTCACTCTGCCCTGTTTGCTGGCTTTTGAAGGGGAGATTTTTTTATTTCTTTTTATTTCTAAAATTTCATATTTCCAATATTTCTTTCTATTTATAGAATTTAAATTGAAGTCAAAACTAGAATTAGCAGTAGCACTTTTACTTGTGTGGAATGCTGTTTAGTATTTATTGTTAGAAAGTTACTGCCTGTGCCAATACATTTCATTTTATTTCACCAAAATTTGATACCAGTGTAGTTTTATTGCAGGAATTATATGTATTACCAAATAAACCTCAGTGATGGAAATATTTTCAAGGAAGCTGTAACTAAATTCAGTCTGAATTCACATCTCAGAGAGATCTTTTCAAAAGGACAGTTAGATTAAGAAAAAAAAAGCAGCTTCACACAGAGACTTGCACATTTCTTTAAAAAAAAACACCTAAAAATCAATTTTTTTTCATCTTTTCTGCATTTTTTCCCTCACTGGCAGCACTGCCTGAGCCTCAGGATCTGTGACAACCAGGAGCTGCTGAATTGTGATTTTTTTTGTCTTCAGAGCCAGGATGTTTTCATCCTTTCTCCTTTGACAAGCTCCTCAGAAGAGGCTGCCTTTAACTACAATATTTATAGCATATTTACAATAATATTTATCCTGCACTAGCTCCCTGTGTTAACAGTGTTTCTCTGCAGCAAAAGTGGTTTTATGAGTGGTGATTTAGAGCACTTTGGAAGCAGATTAAACTAACCCACAGCAGAAGTGCTTAATATTGAGTCTAAAAAGCTCTACAGGGAAATGAGACATTCAAATTGTAGTCTGAATTTCACTTGATTTTGCTGCTGTTTTTTCATGTCAACAAACAAAAAACCAACAGCAGGAGTCTGAATTTATTCTTAAATAGCCACCAATAGCACTCTTAAGTAAATTCCTTTAATAGCTCATTTACCTGAGTGAGGGGAAAAAAAAAAAAGTCAAAATTGGAGGGTTCAGTACTGGATTTATCCAGAAAAAAATCAAGATATCAAGTGAAAAAGAAAGGATGCTCACTTCATTCTGCAATACATCTTTACTGGATGGTTTGTCCAACTCTTGCCCCAGTTAAAGCCACTGAGGATTCTGAACACATTGAGTTTATATAGAAACCTACCTAAAATAATTGCATTTCTCAATGGCAGTGCAAGCACCTAAATAAATAAATAGCTAGAATACTCTTAAATAATAATAATTATTAAAAAATTATTAATAATAATAATAAATTCCAATAGTACTCTATCCATGCCAGGTATCACAGCAGATCTCAAAGGCAGAGTTTGAGAACCAGGGCCCTAAATTCTCTCTCCCCAGCCCCCCCAGATGTTTGGCTCNTGATTTAGAGCACTTTGGAAGCAGATTAAACTAACCCACAGCAGAAGTGCTTAATATTGAGTCTAAAAAGCTCTACAGGGAAATGAGACATTCAAATTGTAGTCTGAATTTCACTTGATTTTGCTGCTGTTTTTTCATGTCAACAAACAAAAAACCAACAGCAGGAGTCTGAATTTATTCTTAAATAGCCACCAATAGCACTCTTAAGTAAATTCCTTTAATAGCTCATTTACCTGAGTGAGGGGAAAAAAAAAAAAGTCAAAATTGGAGGGTTCAGTACTGGATTTATCCAGAAAAAAATCAAGATATCAAGTGAAAAAGAAAGGATGCTCACTTCATTCTGCAATACATCTTTACTGGATGGTTTGTCCAACTCTTGCCCCAGTTAAAGCCACTGAGGATTCTGAACACATTGAGTTTATATAGAAACCTACCTAAAATAATTGCATTTCTCAATGGCAGTGCAAGCACCTAAATAAATAAATAGCTAGAATACTCTTAAATAATAATAATTATTAAAAAATTATTAATAATAATAATAAATTCCAATAGTACTCTATCCATGCCAGGTATCACAGCAGATCTCAAAGGCAGAGTTTGAGAACCAGGGCCCTAAATTCTCTCTCCCCAGCCCCCCCAGATGTTTGGCTCCCCAGATGTTTGGCTCACCTCACTGTCCTGTGTGATTTGGACTTGCTCCCCTTGAGGAACCTGGGCTATGTGGAGATGGCCCTGTGGGATCCACAACAAAAGAAAACACCAAGGAGCATCAGAAGACAATCATGTCTAGAGGAAGAAGCTACTACCTTGAATTCAATATAATTAAAAGCAAAATGCTCATCAATCACAGACATGAAAGACAAAAAAATCAAGTGCATCCATATTTTCCCATTTTTTCATGCAAAGTCTAAGCAGGATGAGTTGGAAGAATGGTTCATTTTCACACAAGAGGAAAGAAAACTGGCATCAAAATAACATTTACACAGTGCCTTTCTCTGGGGGTGAAGCTCCTGCATTGCTGACTGATGCTCAAAAGATGGGAAATAACTTGTTTTGGGAGCTGAGCACTGCACCCAAAACTTTAATCCCATTTAAACACCTTGCAAAGTCAGTTCTTGAAGCAGAAATGCCAAGAAATATCCAAGTACAGCACCCTGCTCAACCCTGGCTCTCAAGTCACCAATTTGAAGCCAGTTCCCTCAGGATCTTTTAATAATATGAATATTTTGCTTTTCTGGTCATAGCCAGCACTTCAGACCTGTATCAACCCCATCAGCTGATCCAAATGTGGATAAGAGTGGATGGAATTCCTCCTGCATCCTGACTGGCCCAGAGGAGTCTCTGCCACTGTGATTTACCTGAAGGGAGATTGGATTCTAAATAAGCTCCTTCAGGCCTTTATAAGGCTTTGTGTTCATTTTAATATGTCTGCATGAGGCAGAGATTAAAGATAATCATTTGGAATTCTCTCAAAGGCTCTCCTTATTTTCTAACACAAGAACAATTGCATGTGATTTTCAAAGCAACACAGATCCCTCTATTTCAAACAGTTTCATTTCCTTTGGGAGGAAACTGGCTATTTATAGGGAGAAAGAACACAAATACATTTAGATAGTGGCTCTGGGTAATAGTGGATTTTTTTTCCTGGATCCCATAACCAGTTTAAAGGGGAGTTGACCAATCCAGATCCATTTAGTGCCCAGTGCCCCTTGTACCACTGCCCAGAGTCTGGCCCACATCAGAAATGCCCCACAACCCCCTGCTTGATGATTTTCTTCTATTTTCTCTGTGAAACCTGCACTGAAAACAACCCCTGCAGCCCAACTGAAACCAAGGTGGGTTTTTTTTTTCAGAGTGCACTAAAACCATATATAAAAATAATCACAGCCTGAGTTGTGGTAGGAGTCTCAGGCTTCAAAAATGTCAATATTTATCACTTGTGTACATGTCTCTAAATGAATACACATGTAAAGAATTCAGCTAACAGATGTTCAGTGATGCCTGGGAATGCAGGAGGAGCAGGGGGGGGGGTTAAAGGGAAACAAATAAATGCATTTTGCTTTTGAAAGTCATAGCTGGCACTGCTGCTGAAGTGTGAATCACACACTTAGGAGCTCTGCTGTTATTGTTATGCCAAGTGCAAGGCAGCAAGCAGGCAGAGATCAGACTACTACAGACATTCATGATGTGCATTGATTTGCCACCAGTGTGGCAGCAAATCAAGATTTTTGCCAACTAATTCTATTTTTCATAAGGTTTTGCTCTGAAAATCAGGCTTAAGAAGTGATGGTAATTCAATTTTTGGGTTTTAAATATAGAAAAAAGCCAATCCAAGGCAGTTTCAACTGAAGGCAAGTTGGCAATAATCTGGATTAAGTGGAATGATGCAGGAAAACTCAAGTACATACTACTTGGACTTGGCCATCTTCTCCTATTTGGTGGATCTGAACCTGCTGAGCATTGGCTAGTGCATAGTGTAGGGCCTGGGGTTGGTTCTGCTGCATCTCACTGGAGGCTGAAACTGAACTCTGGGAACCCTCTGAAAAACAGAGACAAAAAAAATCCAGCTTTGTGTTAGATGTCAAGCAAAAAAACTGTGGAAAAGAAATTTTAAAAGCATTTTTGGAACCTAGATTCAAGAGTCTCCAACTGTCAGTGTCACATCAGAGCAAAACCACATCCCTTTCCCCAAGCTGTTCAGAGCTTTTTGGGCACCTGTGGAGCCAAGAATTGTCACTGTCATCACCATCACTAGCAGATAGACAATATAAAATACATTATTTAAAT
>VYZU01050032.1:18386-73101 GCA_013401355.1 Ceyx cyanopectus
TTCTATCAATTATATATATATAAATATAGATAATTTCTCTCTATATATAAATAAATAAAAAATAAAACTGACTTCTTCTGCAAGCTCCACCCTCTATCATTCACACTGACACAAAAGCCTGGACTTTGGGTTTTCTTTTTTCTCTGATTTCTTGATTTTAACTGAATTTCAACCCTAGTTCCCAGTGCAAAGCCAGGCTTTAGCAAACAGGAAAGGAAGACACCTGGGTGTTATCTCTGGGTACCAGTCACCAGTGAAACCACCACATGATTTGAAGATAAAAACCTGCATTAGCAGCAGATAAATCAGATTCATTTCTAGGGTTTCCAGCTGCAGGAAAAGGAGTCTTAGAAATGTCAGATACTCTATAATATTATTTAAAGAAATACCTTTTGCATACAGTATATTATTATAAACAATATTACCATTTTTCTTAATTAATGCCTCTACTTAAAACTCCAGATTTCTGCTGAAAACAGTGTTAGTTTTGCAAGGATGAGCTTGTAAAATATTTTAATGGAAATCTTTTGTAATAAAATCATCCAGTTGGGGTTTGGTTTTCATCCTACCTGCAGTTGTTTGGTCAAGAAGATAAAAAAAGTTGAGTTTTCAGTCTAAACAGGGCAACTGGTCCTGTGCAATTCCAAGAGGGATTATCATGATTATCACTTTTTTTTTCCCTCATTTTCATTGCTTCAGTGCTAATACTATTTTCTGCATTCATTACCTAATTTATTTATTTTTTTATAAATAGCATTTTTGTAAAAATAGAAAATAACTTTAAAATAGCTTTTTTTTTGGATGCTAAATGGCCAAGGAAGCTCCCTGTTCTTCATCTCCCAGGCTGGTCCATGCTGTTGGGATTTTCTTTCCATCACAGCTTGGAAAAGCCCCTTGGGATCCCCCAATCCAACCATGAACCTGCTCCACAAAGCTCCCCCCTAACCCATGGCCCATGGTTTTTCTTGAGGGTTTTTTTTTTTTGGTGGTTTATTTGGTTTTCCTTCAGAAGAAAGGAGAGAGAGAGGCTTCAGCAGTGCCTAAAAACAAAGCATCCTTTATAAGTATTGTTTTGCCCTTCTGAGCAGCCTAAAGTCATATTTATCCATTTTTAAACATCCCCCACCAAAAAAAAACAACCCAACACAAACACCATTACTGAGCAATTAATAGGAAGAAAACTGTGTACTGTAAACCATTATCTCAACCTGATTGGTCCAGTTGCTGAATGCCTCCAATTTTGCAGAACAGCTTTGAAGATTTGACTGCACATCCATATTATTCTTTTTTTTTTGTCCCTTTTTCTATGTGACATCTCAGCACAGGCTGAGCACTCCAGCCTAAATCTACATATAAATCCCAAAGTCATCAAACTAATTACAAATTCCAACATGGAAAAGGGTGATAACAGCTTTAACAATCTTAAGAGAAATTAAAAGCAAGGGAGAAGCCACTCTTCAATTAATCCTCCTCCCCAAAGCCTCTCTTGCTCCTGCCTTCCCCCCCACGTTTGGAAATGGAGCAGCCAGCAAAATTATCATGGCAGCCATGTGTACAACTTGTCAGGGGGGAAAAAAAAAGGAAGAAAAAGAAAGAAAAGCCAGAGAAAAGCTGCATGTTGAAGACCAAAGTGGTGGCTCTGAGAACTGCTGCTGTTAATGCCTCACTCCCAACAAAAAGCAACAGCTTCAAGCAGAAGAGCTGGAGAAAAAGAGGGAAAAAACCCCCAAAAAGCTGCCACATAACTTGATGAGACCCATAAATCTTGGGGCTACTCTCAAGCTGTGGTGGCAATTAATGGTAGAATAAGCTAATTAATATCTTGGGGGGGTGAAGGAGAGGAGATGAGAGTCATTTGGGTTTTCCTACCATCCTTCTTGGCTGCAGATCAGATCCTCTCCAGCTCCTGACACTTGAACACTACCACAGAATTCCACCACTCATTTTCAGGCTGCCCAAGGCTCAGCCTCCTGCTTTTGCATAGCTCATTTTTCCCCATGATAAACAGCTAACAGATTTCCTCTCTGCTCTGTTTATACAACACAAACTTTGATGCACCAGCAGGAACAAACTAAAAGTTGACGTGTCCAATGAGTCTGGAAGGCAAGAACAGCAAGCCCACTTAGATGTAAAGAATTCTGATTTATTATGTGTGAAAGAACTCATTAAAACCCACCCCAAACCTCAGAAAAATCCCAGAAGAGATGAGGTTGGAAGTGACCTCTGGAGATGAGTTAACCCACCTCCCTTCCTCATGGCAACCAGCTCCAGATTCTCTCCAGCTCCAGATTCTCTCCAGCTCCTCTGGAAAACCTCTGTGTCCAACCCCCCTCCAGGTTCCTCAGAGGAATCAAACCCAGGCTGCAGGCAGGTGACTATTTTTTTGAAGCTATTTTTAAGCAATCCAGTAAAAAAAGAAGCAAATGCAATCAATGCCAAGCTATCTTGCCAATCATCAGCCCCTAGAGAAAAATATTCCTTCAAACACAGCAGGTTTGGGGTTTTTTTGGGTGCACCTCTGGCTGACAATTTTCATGCAGATTACCACAGATGGGGAAAAACCTTCTGCAGTAATTAAAAATAAATTGAAAATAAAAAGCAGTGTGGGCAGGAGGTGGAGGGAGGGGATCACCTAGGAGCTGATGTGAGCAGCTAGGACTGAAGAGCAGTGGGAAAGGCAGTTTCTCAGGTAGCTGCATTTTCAAAGCTCACCTTAAATTGCCCCCTGTAACAAACTCTGCCATAAAATCTGTCTGGGTTCATATGTAACACTTTCAAAAGCCTCATTTGACAGCTCTCCTGTCATAACTGTGAAATACAGACCCCCTCTACTCCAGAGCTGTGAAATATTGCTGCTCTTTCCTGCAGGCTGGTGGCAGGAACTCTGCTCCAGCCTCTACTCAGCCTCTAATAAGGAACAGATGCCAGTGATTTATGATGCTGTAATTCCACTGAAGCCTTCCAGGGATGTCAACCCACTGAGGCAAAGTCTGAGAGCTTCATGAAGTTACCTGAGCAGAGCAGTTGGAGTCACAGCCCTGTGGTGCAGAAGTTACCTTATAAACATCAGTGAATCTGCTTTTTTTGTTGATTTTTTTTTTTTCCCCCCTTGCATCTTTTTCTCCTTCAGCCTCTGAATCCTCTCTCCTGTTTTTCCTCTGGTAAAAAAAGCAGCACTCCCACCTGATTTGGGAATGCAAGGGAGTTGTTTTCACAGGGCCACCTGATTCTGAGCAGCCTGGTTTGCCAAGAGCCTCTGCACTTCTTGCAGGGTCCACATGGTCCACACTGTGCCTCAGTTGCCCTTCATCATCCTCAGCACCAAAGCCACCTCTCCAAGGACCTGCAGCCACCTGTGTGCTGTGGAGGGGACTCTGGAGATGCACAGGGGTGGCACAGAAGCTCCTAGAGGTTGGTGTAGGCAAGGCAGGCAAGCTCAGCTCCAGTTTGAAACAGCAAAGTGGCTCCTGCAGAACCATCTCAGAGGCACCACACTGCTCCACCTGCTCACACCCCAGCACACAATGCAGGGGGTCTTTGTAGCCATGGAACAATTTACTCACACATCAAGCTAGTGTGGAATTGGAGGGGAAAAAAAAAAAATACATCTCTAATTTGAGTTTTCAGCTTAACCACAACAAAAACACCCTACCAAAACTTATTAACTCTGGGCTTCTGAAGCCAAGAATTCACTGAGCTCAAGCCTGTGTTTGACATCATTACACTGCTCTCCCCAAAGTCCATAGCAGGAGATTAAATATTAATATTTTTCACTAATAAATCTCAACAACAGTCAAGGAGTATGTTCTAATGAACACAGGCCCATAATATCCACTTACTACTGTCTTTTTCTTCTAAAATACTGATTGCTAAGAGACTGAAATCCCATCAACATATATGGCTTATGGTTATCATTACACTGATTAGTTGTTTTAATTTGAGAATTCTGGCTATGATTCCCAGTTCCAGCACATAAAATTTTCCATTGAAAGCAGATTTTGGCATTCCTTGCATGAGATACAGTGGTTAGTGTTAACATGCAACCAAAAATTTTATGCAGGCAAATAAACTGACTTCCTTTTCTTTGGGCTCCCTTCCAAAACCCTGGTTTTAATATGTGATGTACAAATGTCCCATAACACTGCTTTATATTAAAAGCATGAGCCAGAAATGTCCTAGGAGAACACTTCTTAGGTCAGGATTTTTCACGTGTTATTATTATTATTATTCATGCCTACACACCTAGCTGGAAATCCAGAATCACCCACCATGCATTTCATTGCTTCAGAGGAAAAAAAAACACTTGAGGAACAAAATTCAGCACGTCCTGCTAAATGGTGTGAACATGCTGAGAAAGATTTACTCACTTGACTCCTCTTATGAACATCAGGTTCAGCAACACTCTGACCTTCCCACTCAGAAACACTGCACAGGGTTAAGTGAAACCAGATGGGAGCAGGAAGGTGCAAGAGCTGAATTGGTTCAGTGAGCACATGTGGCTGGATGTTCTGAGCCAGGAGCTCAGATAACCAGTGCAAATCACCAGCACTGATCCAGCACGGGCTGAGCATCCTCCACTCTCACTGAGGGAACTGGGGCTGGATGGGCTGGAGAAGAGAAGGATGAGAGGGGAGCTGATGGATGGCTGTCAATATCTGAGGGGTGGGTGTCAGAAGGAAGGGGCCAGCATCTGCTCTGCAGTGCCCAGCAACAGGACAAGAAGCAATGGATGGGGATCAACTGGAGCAGAGAAGGTTCCAGCTCAAGATGAGGAGAAACTTCTTCCCTGGGAGGGTGGCAGAGCCTGGCTCAGGCTGCCCAGAGGCTGTGGAGTCTCCTCTGGAGAGATCCCAACCCCACCTGGATCTGTTCCTGTGTGGGCTGCCCTGGGTGCCCCTGCTCTGCCAGGGGGTTGGACTCTGATCTCCAGAGCTCCCTTCCAACTCCCACCATTCCATGATTTTATGATTGTCTCTCCTGTGGTGAGCAAACACACCCACCTCACTGCATTCCCAGGATCACTAACACCTTGCAACCAGAAGCACAACTCCCCTCTGTAGATGGAACAGAATGAGAAGCTCATTCTACCTACCTACAAAGAGTCTAGTTTGGTATGAGCCCCACGAGGTTGCAGAGGACTCTGGGGGCACCAGGAGGTGCTTGTCTTGCACTGAATGCCCAGGATGGTTTCTCTACAAAAGGTTGTCTTCACTTACTACATGGATACACTGCTGAGGAGCACTATGCACATACACACATGCAACAGAAAGGCCTCTTTGCCCACAATAAATGACAATTCCAAAACAAAGCAAGAAAAAACCACTGATAAAAATCCACTCCCTAAATCCAACAGTGAGAAAGGTTGGTGAATAATATTTCTGAGATCCACCAGCACCTGCTGCAACCAAAAGTTGGGATCAGAACAACTCTCAGGCCTGTTGAGAACCAAGTGGCATCGTGACTGCCCCTGTCTATTCTGTTGGGGGTTGTCTGTGTTTGGCTTAGTGGTTTGGGTTTTTAGAGAGGGTTTGGCTTAGTGGTTTGGGTTTGTAGAGAGGGTTTGGCTTGGTGGTTTGTCTTACCTGAGCCACTGTAAGAGGATGAAGAGGGTGTTCTCCTGGAGAAGCTTTTGACTGCCAGACTCTGGCCCCGCTGTTTCCGCCTCCAGGCCGTTCTGCACTTGGAGTCAATGCTCTGCTTGATCCTGTACCAGTCAGACTCTGTGATCCCAAACTTGTAGAAGAGGTGACCTGCAGTGAGAGGCAACCACAGAGGGTGAGAAATCAGCCTCAGGAGAAAGGCACAGGTGACACAAAGGTGTTTCCCAGCAGAGTGGTGGATGCTGAAACAGGTTGACCAGGGAGGGAGGTGCTGGAGGCTCCAGGGGGGGCTGGATGGGGCTCTGAGCTCCCTGCTCTGCTTCAGATGTCCCTGCTCCCTGCAGGGCTTGGGCTGGGTGAGCTCTGGAGCTGCCTCCAACCCAGACATGGCTGGGATTTTAACTCTCATTTGGGCAAAATGAGAGCTTTGCACTGTCTTTTCTATAACAAATGAGCTGAGCAACTGATTTCTGCAGGTTGCTGATCTACCAGAGCCAAGTGCAGCACTGCACCTCCTAAATCATCATCATTTAGCCAACAAATTAATTTCCTGATGCTCTAATTTCTTTATAGATCTGCTTAACAAACAAATACAGGGTGAAATAAAAAATAAACCAACAACACAGGCATCAAAAAACTGATTTCAAAGAAAGCTGCTGAGTTGCCAGAGCTGTGACATAAACAGTCCCCAAATTCCTCTGTTGAGGGGAGCCAGGGAAATTCCTTCTGCTTAGAGATCAAAAGCTGTCAGTGAGTAATGTGATAAGGAACAGCCATGAAATATGGGACAGAGGGAGCACAACCTTCATGGGGAAAAAATCACTAGAGGAAAGCATGGAAATTGCTAACAAGCTAAAGAGGGTAGAGTCAGAACAGAAGATTTCAGAACTCAGAGACCCAGGACAGATTTGCCAAGCCAGAAGTGCTTTTTTTTCCTCCTTTTCTTCACCCAACTCCTACTTGGATATTACAGAGGTGGAAGGGGTAACACTGATGCAGCCAAACCCCTCCTGTTTGCTCACTCCACGTGCCAGTGAGCCCTGCAGAGCAGAAGAGAGCTGCCATGGAAGGCTGAATGGCTTTCAGATGTGGCCACCAATCTGCTCTGAGCTGCTGTCCTACCTACCCCCAGCTCTTCAGCATCCACCTTTCCTACCATGACCCAATGCCAACAGGGGAGTGAAAAATCCACTTCCACAGTCATGATTTACCTGGAGCAGAGACAGGCATCCCCCTCCAAACATGTGCAAACAACAGCAGCAAGCACCAGTGTGGCAATGTGAGCACAGCAGCAGCCCAGGGGGAAGCAGCAGGAGATTCCAAAGCCAACAGGTGCCTGAAGATGCTGAGTTGCCTTTGTCAGGGGAAAAAAAACCAGCTTGGGAATGCAGGGAAAATGAGCTGGTGGCAGGATGGTCAGCAGTGGTGGCTGAAATCACTGCACAGCTCTGATTTCTGGGGTATTTTGTGCATAAAACAGGGACAGAAAGGGTTGGCTGGGTTGGTTTTTTGGTTTATTGGGGGGTTTGCTTGTGGTTGTTTTGTTTTGGTTGTTGGTTGGGGTCTTTTTGTTGGGATTTTTTTTTAATTTTTTAACTACTTTTTAATTATTTTAAATTATTTTAAATTATTTTAAATTATTTTAAATTATTTTAAATTATTTTAAATTATTTTAAATTATTTTAAATTATTTTAAATTATTTTAAATTATTTTAAATTATTTTAAATTATTTTAAATTATTTTAAATTATTTTAAATTATTTTAAATTATTTTAAATTATTTTAAATTATTTTAAATTATTTTAAATTATTTTAAATTATTTTAAATTATTTTAAATTATTTTAAATTATTTTAAATTATTTTAAATTATTTTAAATTATTTTAAATTATTTTAAATTATTTTAAATTATTTTAAATTATTTTAAATTATTTTAAATTATTTTAAATTATTTTAAATTATTTTAAATTATTTTTAATTTTTTTATTTCATTTAATTTTTTAAAATTTTTTATTATTATTATTATTTTGTTGTTGTTGCTTGGTTTTGCTGGTCGGTTGCTAGTGTTATTTTAACAGGGCTCATTAGAAAACCAAGAAAGAAGAAACCCATGAATCCTGAGAAAGGAACCCTCACTTTCTAAAGCTCAGAAGCCAAACCAGCAGAGCAAACAAATCCCAAGAAGAACACTACACTCTAAAGGGATTTCATGAAGAACAAACTGAGGAGGAAAAACCCTCAGGATTCACTCAGCCTGGCTCAGTTGAAGCAGTGAAAAAAAAAATCAGGTGCTGGAAAATGTTCCCAAAAATGCTTCAGAAATTCACTTTTCAGCATCTAGCACAGTAGTATAAAAATTAGATTTGCACCTTCATACCTCAAATAAGAGGTTGGGGTGAAAGTGAATTTTTCCAGCTCCAATATTCCAACTTTCTCTGCCAGTCTGATGGTTTGGGGGTGACAGGTGCTGTCACCAGCTGGGTTTTGGGCACATCTCAAGTGCCCAAAGGATGAGAACATTGACCTTCCATGGGTGACAAGGTGAACTGGCTGAATATTGAAGTGAAATTAATCAATATTTAGAAGGTTTGTGTGAATATTTCATTTAAAACCAAGCAGAAAAAACCCCCACCCAAATTCAACAACAAAACCAAACAAATCCAACTAGACAAAGCACAAACCAACCAAAACCAAACCAACCAAAACCCAACCAGAACAAAATCAAAATCAACCAAAACCAACCAAAACCAAACCAGCCAAAACCAAACCAACCAAAATCAACCAAAATAAAACCAAAATCAACCAAAATCAACCAAAACCAACTAAAACCAAGCAAAACAAAATCAAAATCAGAACCAACTAAAACCAACCAAAACCAAACCAACCAAAACCAAATCCAAACCAAACCAACCCAACCCACATCACAACCAACCACAACCAAACCAACCAAAACCAAACCAACCAAAACCAACCAAAACAAAACCAACAAAACAACCAAGCAAATAAAAAATCAAAGTACAAAACAAAATCAAAACCAACCAAAACCAACATCAAAATCAACCAAAATCAACCAAAACCAACATCAAAATCAACCAAAATCAACCAAAACCAAACCAAAATCAACCAAAACCAACCAAAACCAAACCAACCAAAACCAACCAAAAACAAATTAAAACCAACCAAAACCCAATCAAAACCAACCAAAACCAAATCAAAAGCAACCAAAACAACCAAGCAAATAAAAAACCAAAATACAAAACAAAAACCAAACCAAGCACAACCAAAACCAAACCAACCAAAACAAAACCAAATCCAACCAAAACAAAACCAAAACCAACCAAACACAAACAACAACCAAGCAAAAGAACCCCACCAAAATTAACGTACAAATGTTTAATTTAATGTTTAAATGTTTAACAAATAAACAAAACAAAACCCAACTCAAAATAAAAATCCAAAAGCAACTAAACCAAAACCAACACAATCTAACAACTAAACACCAATAAAACCAACACAAACCACCAAACCAAAACACCAACCAAGCACCAGCAAAAGCCACCAAAGCAACCAAGCCCAACCACCCAAAGCCACTGGAACAGAAGAACCAGGGAATCAGGAATGATTTTTCAATTCCATACCTCAACAAACTGGAGAGCCACAGAGTCTGCAGGTCCCCAGCACCAGTTTCACCCCCACAACCAAACCCAGGAGCATCTCAACCCTCCCCATTGCCCCAGCACCCCCTGCTGCAAAGCAGAGCAGCTCAGTCCAGCTTCCCACCTTTCCCAGAGGCACTCTGGAAATGCAGGCAGGTTTTTCAGTGTTTTTCCACGAGTGGATCCCTGTGGCCATTCCCAGGACAGCCATAAGCATGGAAATGATGCCACCCAGTGGAGCAGCAGCAGCTTCTCTGAGCACATCTGGGTTTGGGGAGCTGCAGAGCCCAGGATATGTTGGGAAAGGGCAGGGAACAGATGGGTTGGGACAGAAATAGCTCTGAGCAGAAGCAGGTTCCATGTTCCCAGGGGGTGATGCTTTCTGTGGTGGTGACAGAGCATCAAGAGCCACTGAGCTGCTTAATCACCTGAGTGTAATTAGCAAAACCATTAAACTCTTTACCATCAATCAACCCACCCCACTGGAAAGTCACTCTGGAGCAAATCAGAGGCTTTGCAAAGAGTTTTCATGTCATCTATTACAGGCTTGCTACACTTACAAGGTATCCCCTCTACAATGACACCAAATAACTCAGAATCACCCCAAAATCACCCCAGAATCACCCCAGAATCACCCCAGAGTACTAGGGGTTTGGAAGGGACCTGTGGAGATGGAGTCCAACCCCCCTGCCAACACAGCTTCTATTTGTCTCTATTTCCCCCTCCCCATTTTTAAAGCAAATTGGTGGCTCTAAAATAAAACTCTTGCAAAAAATCTTAAATAAAACAAGGTAACTCAAAGAGAGAAATCCATCCTTCTCCATTTCCTCCCAAAATAGAGCTGTTCCTGCAATGTGAGGAAAGCAAAATGGCATGGTTTATAGCCCTACAGCTGTAAAAAGTGCAGCACTCCATAGGGACTGCAGCATTTTCATCTGAAGTGGCTTTCCATGCAGATTTGGAGCTGAGGACTCTAATCCTTGTTTGATTTACCCAGTCACTACCAACCTCCTGCCAAAGAAAACACCTCATGAGCTCCTGATGAGTCTCTTTTCCAGAATATGATGCTTTTAAGCCTCTAGTTAAATTCACCTTCTAGCTCTGCACACTCCTTTCCCATGGGAGGCAGCAAAGATGCTGCTGTTTTCACTGGGAGAATCATTCCCAATCCCACCTAAACTGTTTATTTCCAAAGCACTGCAGGGTTTGTGTTGCACTTGCAGTCAGCCTGAGGCAGCTCCTCACTCCACTTTTAACCCTTGGGAAATGGAGAGGGGAATGCTCAAAGCCAGGGAAGGAAGAGCTATTGCAACTTGCTGGAATTCCTGGGACAGCTGCTGAAATCCCAGCTCTCCTCTCATGCCTTTTCCAGAGGAATGCACATCAGGTCTGCACCCAGCAGGCTGCCTTTGGCACCACAGCTGCTTCTCCTTCACCAAATGTCAGGCATCAGATATTTTCTTAGACTCTTCCCAGCTCCTAAAACCACACTTTAAATGGCCAACTTTGTCTTTTATAAGTCTTTGATAGCAAGGAAAATATTTCTTGTCTGGAGTCCACTGGAAGTTCACTGGGATCTTTTCCTTCTGCAGGGTCTGAGCATAAATGATGCTGAGAGATTGAGCCTGAGTGATGCTGAGGGCAGAACACACTCTGCAAACAGCTGAACTGGACCTGAAAGGGACTCTGCTGCTGGATTAACTCCTTGCAGACACTCAGAGAAATTCCACATGGAGGAAGCAGCCCAAAGAAACAGTGATTAGTACAACTGAGCCCTCAGCTAGTTCACTGCTACCCTCACTTGGAGCTTCAGTGCTGCTGGAAAAGGTGGTCCAAGTGACCCACTACTACATTCCTTTTCTTGTCTCACAAATGCTTGACAGCACACCACGTGTGAAAGGCTGAGCAGCTGCTTAACCTTCAAGTTAAGAGTTCAATTCACTGCCTGTGTAACACAAGAACAATGGGAGAAGTGTGAGAAGGGGGAGAGAAAACACCCTGCCAACTCTTTCTTGCACTTCCCAAACTTGTTGCTTTTATTACACCTGCCTTGTGAGGAAAAGCTGAGAGCCCTGGGGCTCTTTAGTCCAGACAGGAGACTGAGAGGGGATCCAAGCTGGAGCTCAGGGAGTTCCACCTCAACATGAGAAGAAAATTCTTCACTGGAAGGGTGTGGAGCATTGGAACAGACTCCCCAGACAGGTTGTGGAGTCTCCTGCTCTGGAGAGATTCCAAACCCACCTGGATCTGTTCCTGTGTGGGCTGCCCTGGGTGCCCCTGCTCTGCCAGGGATTGGACTCCATCATCTCCAGAGCCCCCTCCAACCTCAGCCATTCTGTGATTCCAGCTCATTAAACAGTACCTGGCCAGAAAAATAACTGAAATAATCCTCAGAGCCCAGGAAAGCAGCAGCCAAGAGGCAGCACTGGAGTGCAACAGGCAGTGCCAGCACCCATGGCATTTATGGGAGTTGTGGTGCCAAGATAAACTCAAGGAGTCCTCTTCTTATCTTCTGGCCTCCAAAGGGGTTATCACTCCCCTCCATGGGGCAGCATCCAACTGATTCACAGTATCATTTCATTACTTAGATTCTTTTCAAGACTAAGCACTATTGATTTTCTTTTAATATTTTAATACTATTGGTTTTCTTTTATCATCTTCAGAAATTGCCTCTCTGACTTTTTTTTCCCTCCAAGCCTTTACAATATGAAGTTTCTTACTCATCCAAAATTCCAAATATCAATATTTTACATTTTTTTCCCCTCAAAGGCATTTGTGGAGATTGCAATAAAGTCTCTAGAGATCAAAACCTGAATTTTATGTTATGCAAAGAAAAGGACAGCTGCAGATGTTCTTCAGTTTCACCAGAAAATGGCTATTTTTTCAGTAGGGTTGAAGTAATGAGCTACTTAATGACATATAGTTTAAGCCATTTTGGTTTCTTGCCCTAAAATCTTCAATACCACTGCCCATCCCACCAGCAAATTTAAGCCACAAGTGAAAGTTGATATTTCCAGAGATAAACTTTCATCTTTTAGTGGGGAACTTCACACAGGATCAAGAATTTCTAATAAATAGATCTCTTCATTTTCCAGTTTCCTTACTGGAACAAAACATCCCCTCTATTAAATACAGATTTGGTTGGGTTTTGTGGGGTTTTTTTTGACATGGAATGGTCATTTCTGGACCAACCTTGTTGCTGTGACATTTGCTGCTTCCTCAGGTTTTAGGAGTGTTTCCAGCCACAGGATTCCCTGTCACTGCTGCCAGGGACTCTCAATAACCACCAACATGATGTCCCCAAAATGAGAACCCTGGCCAGATGCAGGTGAGGTGTGGTTTGTCCAGGAGGAGTCCCCAACCCCTAATTCCTTATGGAGTGGTTCCCAAAGGAAAGCACCACTCCAGTCAACATGAAGGAGAAATAAAGATCCATTTCAGATACCTGGATCCCAACTCTGCACACCATGCTTGTGACAGACACAGGCAGGGCTCTCTGTGCCCACTGTGAGCTGCTGCTGGCACATTTCTGCCACTGCAGAGCTTTTCCATCTGCAGGGATGGCTCCTCTAATCCCATTTCTCCATGCTCAGAGTGCCTCCCATCAATGACATAATCCCTAGCTCCAGCAGTCACGTGAGCACATTCCTTCCCCATGCTCACATTTGCAAAACCCTTCCTACACAAATAGCTCTAAATTCACTCAAATATCTGTGCTCATGGATTTAAGTGACAGGGAAAAGAGCTGTTAGTGACTTGCTTAAACATTAGAGCAAGGGGAAAAAGGCTGCTCATGTCCTCAGGTTTCTAAAAGCTGTTGTCAACCAGTCTGAGTTTGAAAACCACAGTGGAACAAGGTCATTGGCACTCAGGAGATCAATAGATATCAAGGTTTTGGAGATTGAAATGACTTTGAATAATCATCTCCCTTAAGAATAGTAGATTTGCAGCAGAAGCCTGAAGTCTGTGAGACAAATGAGAGAGAAATGGGGCTAATGCAGTCAACTGAATGGGCTCTTTTTGCCTGGTAATTCTCCTGAGCTGCCAGCAAGTGGCTGGAAACAAAAGCAGGTCAACAGGACTGTCCTCCCTTGGCTTAGATCCTTCCTCTCATCATCCAATATTCCTCACATTCCCTTCTGTGTAACTACCAAACACACTGCCCTAACAGAAGCAGAAAAACAACCCATCCAACTCTTCCAACACCATTCCAAATAAGCCCTCTCTGGCTCTGATCTCAAGCTGGAATTGGCATTTCAAATGGCCAGTGGCACAGAAAACACTTATCCATCTGTGACCTACATAAAATGATCTAGTGGTGTATTCAAATCTAGCTCAATTAGCAGAAGATGGTCATTATTAGACTCTCAATTTCACACTGACATTAAAATGTGTTGTTTCTTTGCACACCCAGCAAAGGTATCACACGAGCTCTGACACTTGTGTCAGGTGCTTGGCTGTTCCAGAGCCCTTCTCCTACCTCCTTTACTGGGAAATAGACACCACAGCACCCTGGGAAGAGCCTGGGCTGTCCTCAATATTTTCTGGGAGCAGACTAAGTTATCCTCAATACATTCTGGGAGCAGACTGGGCTGTCCTCAATACATTCACTCAGCAATCCTCTGCAAGTCACCATCCCACAGCAAGATGCATATATCCAGATTCTTCTTCCCCTAAACTAGATTCTATATACAAAACACATCTGATTCCTTTTAAATTGGGAAAAATGCATTGTCAATACAATTAATAACTGTTAAATTACTGCATAACATCTTTAATAACCAGAAAACTCACACGCACTGGAGCAGACAGTCCATCAGCATTGGGTGCATCCCTGGTGTGAATCCACAGGCTTTATGATACTGAATTTTTTGTACAGATGGGAATTTTCTTCCATCTTAGTGCAAAACTAACACACAGAAATGGGGAGCAACGAGCTAAGATTCCAGACCACACTGTTTTGAAGGACTGAGGAAGACTGAAGTGTGTGTGATGAGTTTTCTAGCTGTTCTCACAGAACACTCAGCACGCTCACAGGCATGAGCTGCAGAGAAATCCACATTTTCTTCACCCCTGAGGAATTCCTGCTGAATCCCCGCATCAAACCCAACCCAACCAGCCCACGAGGATTCCCCCATGAAAAAAACCTAACAGAACATCTGCCTGGCACCAACACCTCGGAGCCCATTCCTCCAGCACACAGCTGGAGCTGCAAGTAGCAGAATTTCTGTACTCACAGCGGATGCCGTAAATCATGAGGGGGTCCAGTTGCTTCTTCCCGTGCTTGCCCTGGCCTGACAGGTTGGAGATGGCCTGGATCTCTCGGTGGAAGAGGTAATCCAGCAGGGTCAGGGCCATCTTCTCAGCCGTGCGGCAGTTGGAGCTGATGTGCAGCATGTCAGCGGGGGTGATGGGGCAACGCACCCGCATCTCGGGGTTGTTCTCATCTCCCAGCCACGTCCCGTTGGGATAATCCTCTGCAAACAGAGAGGGGGAAACTCTGAGGCACAGAACGGAGCAGGTTCAAGATGCAAAGTTTCCTCAGTGATCTAGTTTTCAGAATATTATTCAGGTCGGAAAAGCCCCTTGGGATCATCCAGTCCAACCATTAACCTGCTCTACAGTGTTCACCCCTAACCCATGGCCCTCAAAACCACATCCAAACCACCCTGAAATACACCCAGGGATGGGGACTCAACCCCCTCAGTGAAATTTTTTTCCCTGCTGCCCAGTCTGCCCCTCCCCTGGAGCAGCTGGAATCCATCCCCTCTGCTTCTGTTACTAATGCCCTGTGAGCAGAGCCCAGCACCAGCCTCTCAGGGAGCTGTAGAGAGTGAGGAGTCTCCCCTCAGCCTCCTCTTCCTCACACTAAACACTCCCAGCTCCTTCCATCTCCATCACATTGATTCCCCAGGCCTTTCCCCAGCTCTGTTCCCTCCTCTGCACTCACTCCAGCCCCTCCAGATCTCTCTGGGCTGGAGGTGCCCAGCACTGGACACAACCCTCAAGCTGTGGCCTCCCCAGTGCTGAGCACAGGGGGACAATCCCCTCCCTGCTGCTGCTGCTCACACTCTTTCTAATCCAAGCCAGGATGGCCTTGGTTTCTTGGTCCCCTGGGCACACACTGGCTCATCTTCAGCCTCTTGTCCATTAGAACCCTCAGGTCCTTTTCTCCCAGCAGCTGCCCAGCCTGGAGCTCTGTTGGGGTCGCTGAGGGCCCAGTGTAGGCCGCGGCCCTCGGCCTGGCTGCAGCTCCTCCCATTCCCCTTGGCCCCTCAATCCAACCTGTCCCAGCCTCCCTGTCCTCATGGGGACCCACCTCCCACCTTAGTGTCATCTGTAAAATCACTCATGATACACTCAATGTCCTTACCAAGCTCATAAATCAACATGTTAAACAGAAAAGGCCCCCTCACTGAGCCCAGAGGAGCTCCACAAATTTAGAGCGACCGACAGGCTCGTGAGATTTTCTACAGACAAAAAGTTCTTCTGAAATCCACACCAGTGGTGACCAAAAGGGACTGCCATTCTTTTCTGGCCTAGAGGAGGAACTGGTGCAATTAACTCACTCCCAGTTCTCATTTTCAGTGTCTCCCAGTGGAGACCAAGAGCTGGAAGAACACCCTATACCCACGGTGTTCTCATTCATCACATTAGTCATCCCCTAAAAATGAAGTTTACTGCAACCCCAGCATATTATTGAAGTACAGTTAATTTCAAGAAGCTTTAAACCACATTTTTTCCCCAGAAGCATCAGACTCAAGTGAGTCTAAGCAAGGTTATAAATCTCAGAAGCTGCAATAAATAGCACACAGTAATGTAATCACTTAAGTAGAGTATTTCAAGCACTGAAAATCATTCAAAACAGCCAGAAATCTCAACCAAGATGTTGGGCTTTCTTCAAATTTACTGGCCAATACTCCACATTATTTCCTAAACATAGTTTTTTTCCCAAGGAACAGGCCCAGCATAAAGATAATGAATCCATTACTAACCATCTGCCAACTGCATCTTCAAGTAGAAGGTCATGAGTAGAACACCAAGCTTCTCTTGTGTACACAAACACACATGTTTTATGTGGACAGAAGTTTTATATGGAGAGAAGTTTTTAGATTTCTGCCCCTGCCTCTCAGTTTGTTGAAAAAAACACAAAAATTAATTAATTTTAAGAGGAGTACTAAGCCCTTACTGGAAGTTTTCCTTTGCAGGCCAAGCCAAAACTCAATGGATTCAAGACTAACCAGAAACTTGCCCAGAGCTCCTGAGTTGACCAATCCCTACTGAATGAAGGATGTGACACAAGACCTAGGATGAGACTGTCATTCCAGATAAAAGCAAAGCTTCCAGCACCAATCTCAACATTAAAAGGAGCTGAGAGAGCAGCATTCCAGTCTTCACTGACACAGACCATTTGGATTTGGTTTCTGTGTTTGCTCAGCTTTGTGGAATAAAAGCTTCTTGACTTCAGTCACTCAGCCCTTCCAAAGGCAGAGCTTTATAGTGCTTCATACACCTTCAGGATGGTAAAAATGAGAACAAGGAATTCAATTACGTGATTTATCTTTCATTAAATGCCTTTAGAGTTTCATGGTACATACAGAGCCATGAATTCCTGGTTTCCATAACCCATCTAGTCCCCAAGCAGGGGGAGGCAGTTCAGACAGATGAGCACATGGAACAGGCCCCCTGAGCAACCAGCATCTTTATTTCCAAGGCCTGGCCAGGGTTAAGCAGCCTGCATTTTACTAGACTACAAGCCAAAAATATGCAATAAAATCTAACATAAAAGTAACTCAAACACTAAAAACCCCACTTCTCCAACACGACCTTTGGGTTGAGTCATCCCACGTGTCAGAGGAGAGTTTATTGCAATGAATAATGACTGCAGGAAGCAAATGTTAGATGATGCAATACTGATAGATCATTATAAACATCAGATTATCAACTCCAATCATAAGGGAAAATATTTATTGCCAATGTATACAGCAGCTAGTCCCTCTAAACATTTTTTTTTTGGTGCAAGCAGAACTCAATGCTCTGTTCTGAAAATATTATTATATAGAATCATTCAGGTTGGAAAAGCCCCTTGGGATCATCCAGTCCAACCATTAACCTGCTTTATAAAGCTCACCCCTAACCCATGGCCCTCAAAACCACATCCAACCCCCCCTGAAACACCCCCAGGGTTGGGGACTCAACCCCCTCCCTGGGCAGCCTGTGCCAGGCTCTGGCTGTTCTTTCTGGGATAAATTGTTCACTACTGCCCAGTCTGCCCCTCTCTTAGTGCAGCTGGAACCCATCCCTCTGTTTCTATCACTAATTACTAATTAATATGCTCACAAGTTTCTTTTTTATATGGATTTTCTCCTGAACTTTCCTTCCTTTTTCCCCCTGAACCACATCCTAGGGTTGAGTGTCTGTTCTCTGCTCACAGTACCAGGTGTCTTCTGAAAACCAAAATGGTTCAAATTAATTATGACTTGTTTTGAATGCCACTGTGTCTGGCCTCCCCACAAGTCTGGTTAACATTATCAGGGAAAACAACAGTCTGTTCCTGAAGATAAATTGACTGGTTTACAAAAAAAATTGGGCAGAGCTCTAAGTTTTTCAGAGAAATACTAAGAAGCCTGAGTAAATTCTTCTACATGCTATCAAAATCTTCCAGCCTTACCAGCTCACAGACCTGCTAGTGGTGTTATTAGTACTTATGAAACACCTTTTACCTGCAGGCTTGTTTAAGAAATGCTGCTGATCCACATGAACCAAAGATTTTTTCAATTTGCAAAATAATCTCCTCTCTTTTTTTACTTTCTTTTGCTGGCACAGTGTCCAGAACATACTGTTTTTACCACATGCAAGTTGTTCTTTTATTGCCTTAGCCTGGAAAAAAGACACTATCTTGTTATTCTGACCTATGAACTCGAGCCTCACATTAAATTATTTCTTGTATTTTCCTCCTGCTTCAAAATCTTCACCAGAAAGGGAATTTGCTTTATAATCATTTTGCATTAAGTGGGACTCACGTGGCTGAAGTTAACTCTGACTCTCCTGTCCCACTGCAGGGCATAAAAGCTAAACTATTCCTTATCAGAGAAGGAGGAAGAACACAGCCAAAGACCACACCTGGCTTAAAAATAAAGCAGGAGAAACACACACACACACATCTTCATCCCTGCAGATATCCCAGGTGGGGCTGGAGGAGGCTCTGAGCACCCTGCTCCAGTTGAGATGTTGGACTGGATGAGCTCTGGAGCTCCCTCCCACCCAGACATGTCTGTGGTTCTGTGATGTGTAACTCAGCCCATCACACACCTGTCTTGTGTGTGAAGTGTTTTCCAGCCCAGTTTTCAGCCTTACATGGCAAGTTACTTCCTTGCTTTTCTTGGAGCTGAATATTCTATCAGCAGACAAGTGGCACTTGATGATTCCTACTTACAGTGTTAAAAGTCCTGACATTTTTATCTGATTTCTCTCTGTGCTCAGCAGCTCATTTCTCTGACAGACAGGCTAATTTCTAGCTCCTCTCCACAGCCTGGGCTGGGTTGATTTGTTGTTTTTTTTCAGAGATCAGAAAGTTTGCCTTTATCTCCATTCTGCTGAGCCCAGCACTAGTTTGCTTTTCAATGCTGTTTTCAAATCTTTTTTTTTTTTTTTCCTACTGTGCTAAGTCCATTTCTTTTATCTCACCCCACAGCTGACCAGTCCTCAGTTTCAGTGGGAGAAGAGGAGAGGCTGCAACACAAACAGGCATTTCTATAGCAACAGGGGGAGGGAGCATTAAGGTCAGCAGCAAGAAAACCTATGTCAAGAGAACAAAAACCAGATGAGAGCTGCTGTGGCTTTCAGGCTGTCTCTGGAGATGACACTTACCCATCCTTCATTAAATCCTGTTGGTTTGCCCCATGAGCATCAGCAGGGAGCCTTCCATCTGACACCCAACCCAGATATTGACAGACATCCATCAGATCCCCTCTCATCCTTCTCCTCTCCAGCCCAACCAGCCCCAGTTCCCTCAGCCCAGTCCCTTCATCCCCACTGGACTCTTTCCAGTAGCTCCCTGTCTATTTGTGGAGCCCAGAGCTGGACACAGGATTCCAGGTGTGGTCTCACACAGAAACATCTCCTTGGATCACATTTGGAAAGCTCATTTTGGGTGTTATTTACACCTGCTATTGTCAAATGCCTGCTTCAGGTGCAAAAAAATACAAATCTGTATTTTTGAGGGATAAAACAAGGGAAGAGGGATGCAGAGAAAGCAGAGAAAGCAGAGAAGAGACCTCTAATACAAACCCAGCACACACAGTGCCAAGCTTTTTGTCAGTGCATCAAGTGTAAAGTTCACTGAACCAAACTCCAGATCAACAGATCTTGCTGCTTTATTTAAATATCACTTAAAAAACCAACTTTCTGAGCTCTGCTCACAAGCATCACAGGGACTTGGGAGATACTGAGGACAGTGTTTCTTTCTTGGCAGTTTCAAAATCTTGGCTTTGGCACAGAGATATCTTGAAATATCTTGCTTTTCAAGCAGCATGGTAATGCTGAATGGGACATTCTTACACCACAAAGATGAGAGGACTTGGGGTTTTTTTTTTCTCCCTTTCTTATTAAAACTCAGACAGTAACTCTATTGTAAAAGATGTCAAGGGGAACAACGTGTGTGGATGTTTCAGGAACAGATGCTCCTCTTGTTTGGAGAGTAAATCACAGATGAAATAAGTTAAATGTTACCATATAGTGCATATGTATTAATAAAATACTGTATTATTAGAATACCCCTGGAGAAGTGTGGAATTATCAACCAATCCAGGTGCCTCTGGATGAAGAGTATTCAACATTGGAGCTTTGTTGAGCTAACCTGAAGCAGATGCTTAATCCTTTTTCTCTACATAAAGCACAGAAAGAAAAAGGAAATTGTTTTTACTAATATTCTACTGTGAAATTTTCAAGAGCATATCCTTGTAAAGCTTTTCAAATTCAAATTAAACCCCTTCAGAGGGGGGGCAAGGGGGATCTGTTGCATTGAATTCCAAGCAGTTGAGCCAACAAATGGGAAATCCCAAGTAAGGGACAGACAGACTTTGTAGCTGGTTATGATAAATCCAAGAGAGATCTTAAATCAGAGTGTTTTGGAAGGGGCTAAGTGCAGAACAAACAGAACCTGACAAGCCAAGAAAAATGCAGGAGACAAGAGGTAGATTAGAGGGGTGGGGAGGTGACAACACAGATTGTGATGGTGGGGAATCACCAGAAGAAAAAAGTAACTTGAAAGTATCTTAACTGTGGTTAATTTATGTTATCTATTAAGAACATAAAAGCTCTTTTTAGGGGTTGATGATTTGAAAAATCTACTCACCATTCTTACCCAGCCTTATTTGCTCATAGTTACTGCAGCTTCCCTTCCTTCCTCTAATTCTAAACCCCTTCAGCTCCAAAGTTCAGACAAATACATTTGAGAACATCAGAATATTTTTGTAGCAGACCTGTGGTGAGCAGGGAAGTGCTTTTGGTTGCCAGGTTAGAGCTGAGCCAAGCAGAACCAAACCCTGAGAGGATTACAGCCACATACCAGTACCAGAGGACTCATCCAAGCCAGAGAACAACACAGGTACTTCAGATCTTGGTTAAAACTCCTGTCATTTTAAACTGCTCTGGATATAATGTTCTTCACAGTATTATTTTCTGCAGTGGAAGGCAAAATCCATCAGAACATAACAACTTTTGAAGTTGTCATGAACAGAGACTATATGTGAGGCCTTATTTACCAGCTAATCAACCAGGACCAGCAGCTTCAAGCCAAAAAGGCTTAAAAAATTGATGTGCAAAATGAGTTTTGTGCAAGACTGGCACTAACTAAACCAGCTGCAGCATTTTAGCTGGTGAAATTCAATTCAGAGTCCACAGATCTTTGTACATGTACAAGAATTCTGGAATGTAATCTCCTAAAAAATCACTTTGTCCAAACTTTTCCACTCTGAAAAGGTAAGAGGAGGGCTGTAGCAACTATCCTACAAGGACAGGCTGAGAGAGAGGGGGATTTTCCAGCCTGGAGAAGGCTCTGGGGAGACCTTACTGGGGACTTCCAATCTTTAGAGGGTCTACAAGAAGGCTGGGGAGAGATTTCCAGTGACAGGAAAGGGGGAACCAGTTTGAACCTGGAAGAGGATGGACTTAGACTAGAAATAAGAAGGAAATTCTTCACTCTGAGGAACTGAGGAACTTTTGCCTTTTGCTGCTGAAGAAAAGGAGTCTGCACAACAGATCTATTATTCTTCCTGGTTTCCTTCTTCCTAATTTCATGTCTGTGACATCCCCTGGGCTGGGTCACTTGGCATTCCTCCTGTGAAGAGGCTCTGCTCTCCCCTTTGGAGGGCAAGAAGACATAGGTGGGGGGGTGGGCTTTACAATCTGATCCTCCAAGCACTCATCAATCTCAGAGAGATTTCTAATGGATGAGTGTTCTAAAGGTCTAGAGAAAGTCAGAGCTGAAGACATTAATGGATTAGCTGTTTCTTCAACATCTGCATACACACCAATGGCATAAAAGGCCAAGATCACTCCTGTCTGGGCAAAATCCCTGCCAAGCAAGCAAGTCAAAAAGGGCATTTTCCAGCAAATCCCCTGCTGCTGGCAGAGCTGACACAGAGCTGTATGAAATATTAGCAGCCTCCTCAAGGAGAGCACTGTGGAGGTATTTGTCACATCAAATATCAGCACTGTCTGCAATCTGATCTTTGAGAGGAACTCCTCAGACCATCTCAGTCTCCTTTCATTCCCCCCTGACCCCAGCAGTACCCTTCAGAAGCTGCTCTGTCTCACAGCAAACAACCAGCACAGGAGCTGAAAGCTCTTTGTGTTGTGTGAGTGTCCATAAAAGTCCAAGCATCACATTCAGGTGCCTTAGAACAACATTTCCAGCACCCATCTTTGGTGTGTGAGACTTTCAGTGGCCTGGCTCCTGAATTTTCCCAAGTATCCAACTTTTAAAGCATCATTTGCTAGTTCTGAAAGCCTTGAATGCTCTTTTAAATGCTCCATTTCAGGCTCTCTTCAATTTTTCTGACCACTTTACATGAATAGAAATATGACCCAACACATCCAGAGTAACACTTAAGTATAAATTATTATGCATAAATATAATATTCAATATAAATTAAGTCTAAGTATGTTTTCAAAGTAATGAGGAAAATCAGAAAATTGAGGTCTAGGGTTCACATTGAAAACATTAGTGATTTTTTTATATATATACAGTTGTAAGCTCATCACAAAATATACTTTATCATGTGTTTTCACTTAAAACTCAAGTGTCCCTTCCATCACCTTGCAACTAACATCCATCTTTCCAACCACATAAAATAGAGTAGCTGTAATATGAACACTCAGATTTCACTACAGTTGATTTCTGTGTCCAAGGCTGAAAGAATTTTCAGGAAAATCTGACACTACACACTACCCTCTGGGTATATCTTTCTTAATATATGTATATCTTTCTTAATACAATGCAAACTATCCTTCTTCATATCCATTTCCTTAGAAAATGTTGCTAAAATTCAACTTTTTACCTTCATAACAACTCCCAGCTGGGTAAAAATGAGGAAAAGAAAGAAACAACCAAAGCAAAAACCCCATGGGGGCAAAATAATTCATTTTTTGCTCTCCAATTCCAGCAGTACTGCAAGGTTGGACCTGGGATATGAAGCTCAGAAGGTTCAGTTGAGTCTTAGGTCATCCCCCCACCATGTTTACTGAAGCATCCTTGGAATGAGATGATCCTACCTTCAGAGTTCAGTGTTATAAGGGTGACATTGTTCCCAATACTCTGGCTTCCTAATTGTCCACTGTTGGAAACTGAGTCACTGGCCTCAGAGCCACTCTCTCCATCTTCATTGTGACTGTCATCATGCCCTGGAACTTTCACCACTATGGTGTTCTGCCTACGTCCAGGAACAGCACTAGGGAAAAGAAAAGGGAGGTTATTTGGGGGGGAAACAACATCCTTGGTGAGGAAGAGCATCAGCATTAAGGGAATGAAAAACACTGCTTGTCAAAAAGCCATGGATTAGAGAAATACCTTCCTTTAAACAAGGCTGCTGCTGCTTAGAACTCAGCAAAACCCCATTTTTAAACACCTGAGGCAAGTGGAATGGAGAAGCCTAAACCCAGTGGCTAAAACAAACCAAAAATAATCTGATAAATTTATATTAAACATATTATTTAAGAATATTTTCTACCCAGAATCTCTAGCTCCACTGAATTTAGGATTTGCTGCAGCTTGTGCAAATTCCAACAGGCTTTCCTGGGCTGCTGCACATTCCTTCTTCACCTGGGTACAACAGCTCTTGGCACATTCCCAAGTGATGGGGCAGCCTTTGCTTTCAACTGTCAACTACCATGCACCTAATAGCCCCAAGATGTTTTCTCCTCATGGAGAGTGAAGAGTTGGCTCTGTAGCTGGATAAAATACGGAATATATTCAATTTTGGGGCTTTTCTTTCCCCTTCCATTACCTCTGAGGTGCCTCGTTTTTGCACTTGGAGCTGCTAGAAAGGAGGGAAGAGCCAGGGGGGGAGGATTCCCACAACTGCTACTAACTTGCTAAGGATATTTTCCAGGGAATCTGCTGCTCTGCTCAAGGGCTCTTCCTGCCCAACCATCTTGGCTACAATTGAGTTCTGCCGATCGTTGTTCAGTATGACTGTGGTCTGAGGGACAACACTACAAGACAAAAATCAGAGAGGGGAGGGAAAAAAAATAAATAAAAATAAAAGGAATCATGGAATGTAAAGGAGAAAACCTTAGAAATCATTATTATGTTCATGTAATCAAACATTCAGCACAGGTTTATTGTGGTTTACAGTCTACTCGCAAGCAGAGCTTTGCTCTGCTCCCAGTATCACCCAGTATCAGAAGCTAACCCATCCACTGGGACATCTGGACCATTCCAGGTCTTCCCATTTTTCCAGAGGACACATGGTTCCAATGGGATTGATATCTAGAAGTGCTGGTAAAGTGATCAAGAAGTCCAGAGCTCCAAGAAGAAGCCCCAAAGCTCCACCCAGTCCTCCCTTGGGAAGGGCCAAGAGTGAGCATTTTGGGGAGGTATTATGGCCAAGTGATGGTACCACACTGGTTTTAGGAGGAGAAACCCTAGGGAGGGAAAAATAATTAAAATAATGAGTATTTCTTGTAAAATTGGCTGATGAGCTCAGTGAAAACCAGGTCTTCCAGGTCTGAGGGGGATGAGAGAGGGACTCAGGGTGTCAGAGCAGAACTAAAGAACCAGCACCCAGCAGCCTACACTGTAACCCAGAAATAAATAGGTCAGGAATTGTCCTCAGCACACAGCTTCTCATTTCATGTGGTTTCAGATAGTTAGCATCATTCCCACACCATCACTCAGCATTCCAAGGCATGGTTTTGATATTTAAGACACTCAGCACTGCACTCATGATCAACTTCAGGAGAGAAAGTGAGGAAAAAACGTGTTTTGATGACAGAAAAGCCTTTCTTCTTTCTCATTGCTTCCCATCAACAGTCCACTGTTGCTTTTTCTGGTCCAGCATCCCCAAAATGACTGATGGGCCTTTATTTTTCCTCACTGTATTCCTTGGCTGATGGCTGGAACACAAATTAACCAGCTCTGATGATTTCAGCTGGGATAAAGCTGAACCTCCATGGTTGGGTCCACAAGGAAAGAAGAACCTGCCCCAAGAGCCAACGATAAATGGATATCCACTGTGGCACAGAAAAAAATCAGGTTATTTTGGACAGAAAAAGCCCCAGCACCTACTGGTTTTGGACATAAAAAGCCCCAGCACCTACTGGTTTTGGACACAAAAAGCCCCAGCACCTACTGGTTTTGGACACAAAAAGCCCCAGCACCTGCTGAGAGGCTCCTCTCATCTCAGACAAGCAGTAAATGAGGGGTTTCTGGTGTTTTTTTAGCTCCTATCTATAGTACAGGGGTATATATATAATATATGTGATGCTCTCATAGCCACCTTCTCTGTACCAAGGGGAGAAAAACCCCCCACATATTTTTAATTATTTTTTTAATTGCAATTTTGCTCTATTTTCTCAATTCTGAATATTAAAAAGAAAACACACCAAATACCTGGTAAAATGCTGTTATGTGGCACTCCTTACACATCCCAACTCACCCAAAGAGCTGCACTGCAACTTCTTAGAGGCCAGTGTGAAATGTGCCAAGGCTGTGACACTTCCTTTTAGACACTGCTCTTTATCACCATCTTTCCTGCAATCACTGCTGAATGCCTGCTGAAAAATGTCACTTACCAAAGCTTCTTTTTAATGAGCACTCGGAATAATTAATTTTGGCTGGTGAGATAAATGCAATAAAATTACATTTAGAAAGTGCTTAGGATTTTTGCTCTTATTAAGTTCATTTGAAAAAAAAAAAAGACTCTTTGCAGTCAAAACTTGCAGAAAATAAGGCAGAGGTTGGGGAGGGGTGGGGGGATACTACTTTGGAGGAATATTCACCATCTAGAGAGTGAGCTGGATGCTAATTCCAGCAAATTTAGACCAAGGAAATACTTTTGTACCTCTCACCAGCACAGATTTCTCCCCTCTTCAATGCATCCTCCTCTATTCCACCTTGCTTACTTCCAAAAATAAACATGCTTTTCCAATGGATCCCTAAAGAAACACCCATGAAAACAATTATTTTTCTCCCAGAGTGGATTCTTGACAGGGAAAAACCCACCTTGATGGTTGTTTTGGGAGGACAATTCAACTGCCATGCATTTTCCAGGCAAAAAGAAGATGCCACAAATAAGGGAAAGCTCTGGGACAAGCCACAGCCACCCCCAAACTGCCCAGAATTTGCTGTTTGGGGATGAACAGAGCTGCAAGAACTCAAGGAATCCTTAAGTCACACACAGAAATTGCTGAAAGAAGCTTCTGGAAGTGCTCAGCTCAGCACAAAACATCCACAGCCACCACCAGACCAGGGCTGAGATGCTCTATCCTCAGTTCCCAGACTGATTAATTTAATTTGAAGAAACACCACTAAGAAATCTGCTGAAAAGACATGAAAATAAAGAAGGAATTTGATGTGAAGTCAAAACTTTCAGTCAACCTGACAAAAAAACAATGAAAACCATTAAAACCTTTTCTAGTCCAGAGCATCCTCATCCCAAATTACTCTAATTTCCTTTTTTTTTTTCAGTCTGTACACCTCATCCCAAATTACTCTAATTTCCTTTTTTTTTTTCAGTCTGTACACCTCATCCCAAATTACTCTTCCTTTTTTTCTCAGTCTGTACATCTCAGACTGAAGATGAATCAACTTTAATCTCTCCTTCTACCCCAAAATCCCCCAGAAGAAGGAGGGAAGCTTCTGATCTGCACTCAGATCCCAAATGAAGCAATTCTTCCTACGACTGCTGCCAGTACTATGCTCGTGGAGAAGATGGAAAGAAAAGATTCCAAGGGGTCAGGGGGAGTGCTTGAGAAACCCAGAGCTGTTGCATGGGCTTTGTACTTTCCATTTGCATTCAAATATTCCTTTCCCCCTAAGCATTAGAACTTGGAGAGGCTGGTTCTGCAATTTGCCTCTTCTTGGAAGCAGCTTAGTAAAAAAAAAATAAGTATATATATATATATATATATTTGTACATATATCTGAACCTACAGATATTTTGGATTTGGGGAAATGTTTTGCAGTGCAGTTTATTGAATAAGCTGTTAGATTAGAGGGGAAAGTCTTTCCAGAACAATAAACATAGCAGATAATGATTTTCAAGTGCTCATATTTAGCCTGTTGTGTTGGGTTTTTTTTTTCTTTGCACTAGCAAAGGCCATTCTATATTTTGCATAAGAAAGCTGCTGCCAAAGGTAATTTTCAGGATGGAAAACATGTGAGTCATAGATACCCTCATTAGTCTCCACTGCTGGCTTCTCCCTGCCAACAACCTGTCCATCACCCAGAGCACAGCCAATGGCACAAAAGCACTTTTGGCAATCCCAGGACCATGGTCTCCTTCTCTCCCCAGATGAAGATTTCATTTAGAAAGAGAGAAAAAGAAAGGAAAAAGAAAATTATTTTCTACCTTCCATGATCAGAAGGGTTTCTCCAAGTGGATGAAAAGGACTGGGGGAAAAACTGGACTGGCATTTGCAGACAAGAAGCTGTTTTTGTTTTGCTGGACACACTGAAACACAGCAGCCAGTGGAATATTGCTGGGGCTCAAGCAGTCAAAGAGCTGCTGAAACCATTTCTGAGCCTCCTCTGCACGTGTGGATATCTCCAAAGTGGGGAAGAGCTCCCAGCCCAGAGAGCTCAGCCCAGAGCCATCCAGCTGGTCACCCCTCCACGACCTCCAGTTTCCCAGCTCTGATCACTCAGTGGTCACTGGAGTGGCCACCCAGGCTGTGCTCCTTCTCTGGAAGGCAGGGCAGATGAAGATCCCTCTCCTCTTCCTCCTGGGTACGTGGTTAGGAGGAGATGAGGAAGGCTGGAGCAACTCCTGGCTTCAGCTCAAGGTCTCCAGCCAAACTCAGCCTTAAGGAGAGCAAGGCTGGGAATCAGCCCTTGAACTCTGGTTAATTGTTTTCCAGTTTACTACTGGGGATGAATGTAAAGGCTTTCATGGATGTGGGGGGGATCTGCCAGCCCCACCCTGATGAACATCTTCATGCTTTGCAGATGATCAAGTGCCATTTTAGACACATGGTGTTCTCCTTGCTGCTTTTTAGCATTCCCTGACACTTGTGTCCAGCTCTAAGACCACCTCTGCATCTTGTCACTGCTACTTACAGAGATCATCTTCAAATGCTCCTTCCTCCTGCTCACCCAGTTAAGATTCCCCAGCCAAACTGGGATGAGAAAAGCACCAGCAGTTTACAGCACAGGAACCAACCACAGAGCACCAAAGCAAGTGCCCTGGAGAGCTGGGCAGGCACTTGAGCAGTTAAAAGAAGTTTTTTTGTGTCCCTAAAGCTGGTCACAGCCAATTGCCAGAAAAGCAGCCTTGTAATCCATCATCCAAAATTATCTTTGGATCCTCTGCATTTGGAACATCACCCAGGAGCAGGGGTTCTAGAGACAGCAGTAAGGATCAGGCCCTGTGAAACCACAAGCCAAAGTACACCAGGCATCAGCAGAGAGATTCATGGGGCTGAGCAAGCTGTAATCAATCTGGAAGAAAGATAAAGGAAATGCAGCATTTATCAAAACAGCCTGTTAACAGTTGAACAACACTGAACATGGAATTTGTCAGTTGTGGGGAGAACAAGCTGGTTTCCAAGTGCCAAAACCCAGCTCTGCAGAGTTTGTTGTGCTCAGCCCTACCTCCTGACTCTCAAGTGGCCAAGAGAATGATGGGGAGGGTTCCTACCTTTGAGACTGACTTGAGCACCCAAGTTTAAAGGCTGTGGAAGTCTGTGGTGGGTTAGTGTGCTCATAATTACCCAGCCAGTTTCATCCCAACACACAGAGAGCTCTACAGAAGGGCCAAGGATGCTGCTAGTCTGAGAACTGATGGTGAATCCTGGATTTCCACAGACTCCTGAAGGGATGCTAAAGAAACAGCACTCTGCTCTTGACAGAAAACCCCATTTTGTAAAGTGATTAGGAGCAGATTTCCTGCCTCACACTCCACCCTTCAGTATGGAACAAAGACATTGAGCTCAAGATATGCAAAAATGTACAGTTCCACCAAAAAAATAAAAAAAATAAGGGAAAAAAAATGCTGTTTGGAAAGACATTCAGATTCCAAACAGTGTGTTTTTTAGGTTGGGAAATGTATGAGTTGAATAGCATCTGCTGCCAGATACAGCAGATGGAAGACTGGCTCTTGGCCAGCTTACCAACCTCACTGAGACCTTGTTGGGCTGCTCCATCCTTGGATCCATCCACAGCTCTTTTCTACCTTGCTTCATGTAAAACTATCCCCCCAAAAAGACTGGAGAATTGATTTTTTTTTAAAGGAATATTGTTATGGATTCTTTTTCCAGAAGGAGCAAGATGGGTTGGTTTTGCTACTTGTGAAAACAGCATTACTGGTACTTCCATCTGGTATTCACTGGGATGGGAATTCTTTGGAAACACAGATTTCTGATGAAAACTTGTCATCTTTTTCATCACAAAAGGATTAGCTGCTCTCCTCCTCATTCCTGGGTTTTAGTGGCCTCACAGAATTAACACCCCAACTCCAGAGAAGTTTCCAGGAGGGGCTCTTGCTGCTGGTTTTTCAAAGTCCCAAAGCATCTCCAGAGACTGGAATGTTAAAAAAAAAAAATCACTTTAATTCTCCAAGCTGGAATCCTAGTGAATCCATAAGGCTTTTCTGCCCCCTTCTGTTTATTACAGGCTTGATAAATTACTTCTGAAAATATAAAGCATGTAACATATGCTTCCACTATCTGGTGGACTGCTTCAAACACATTAAGATGTTTAGAGTCCCACTCAAATAGAAGCTTTCTAATCATTTTCATCCCTTTTACAACATTCATGAGGTAAAAACTGTCCACTTGCATTAAACACAATAATCCTTTCCAATTGGAAAGCAGGAACCACACCAAGATATTTGTCCTCAACCAGATTTCAACTGGTGCCCCCTTTACACTTCTTTTTTGGAAGCTGCTGGGGAGCCAAAGGATTCAAATCAAGGTTTTGCTCTCCTCAGAATCCATCTAACATCAGGGGATTTGGCAAGGGGGCAGGTTCACCCACCTTTTAATACTCCTATAATTGAGTTGAAAGTCTTAAGACACTAATTACACCAGGAAATGTCCTCCTAATCTGTCTAAAACTCAAAGCCTTTTTGATCCCTGAGTAGGAGCCTCTTTTTCCTTCTCAGATACCTTGACAATTAAAGGATGTTGCTTTGAAAAATGTCTTGGCACAGGGAGCACATTCTGGGTGCATTTAGTGAATTTCTTTTCCTCCTTTCACAGCTCACTGTGCCTTTCCAGTTGGAGAGGTCTCAGAAGCAGAACACAGGTCCTGTCTAAAAGGGAATAAATAAACTGTTTACACCCCCACGTGGCTCAGGGCAAACACAAATTACTTTCCAATGCTTTAAACCTCCTAAATTACAGCATTTCATATTTGTCATCTTTGTTTCAACCCTCACTGCACAACTACCTGGAGCCTTTAATAATTAATATCTAATTATATTCATATTAAACCTGTGTATTTAAGGCTGAAAACTTGGTCTGAAACTTGAAGTTTCTTACCTAAGACTTTTTCAGTGGATATTGCTGAAAATCTTAGTTTGCATTCTGTTTAAGAATTCCAAATTAGAACTTTGGAGCCTTTTAAGCCTCACAAGCACTTTTGAAACACCAGCACCACAATTAACAAGATCCAAGCCACACATTTTGCATCCATTTCTCAGACAGAAGTTATCAGCTGCTACTTGCTAGGCTCTCATTTGAAACACTGGACTATTATTCATGATATTTCACCAGAAACCATTAACTTCAGAAGAAATGGGACTTGGGAGAATGAATCAGCACAGTTCAAATCTTGGTCAGTGTGAAATTTTCTTTTCCATCCCATACACGTGTGAATTATTGAACTCTCCAAAACCCAAATGAAATGTTGGGTCTTCAGTTGCTGTTTAATTCCATAAGTGACCTTGCACTCTCAACCTTAGTGCTATCTGGAAATTAGACATTGTTTCTGAATTTATCAAACCCCAACCAATTACTAAACACTTGGCTCCTCAGTATCTTAGTGCAACAATAATGGAATGTGAAATCCCAAAGAGAACTCTGCTGTGCAAGCTGCTTCAATCCAAGATGCCATTGCTCCTGAGTCCTGGGTGAATTTTCACTCCCAACACTGGAGTAAAACCTTCCTAACAAGGGGGGTTTGTGACAAGAATCTTCACTTGCTGATTTTCTGTAACAAAAGCTCCACAAGCACAACCAGCAGGGCAAGATTAATTTCCAAAGAGCAAAGTCTGCAACACAAATGTCCCACACTCACCACTGCTGCTGTAGATCTTGAAAATGATGATAAAAATCAGTCCTGAGAGCTCTATATTCAATTTATAATTGTATTAATTGCAGATATCTCCTGCACCTCACCTCAGTGTGGGGGTGCTTATGTTTATACCCAATGCACGTGGTAAGAAACCCCTTTAACACTAAGGATTAAAAAAGAAATAAATAGGGAAAATAGAACTGAAGAGAGGCCCCAAAAGGTGGGAAAAGTAATGGTGTTAATTCATAGAATCACTCAGGGTGGAAAAGCCCCTTGGGATCATCCAGCCCAACCATTAACCTGCTCTACAAAACTCACCCCTAAATCATGGCCCTCAAACCACATACAATAAACACCCCCAGGGCTGGGGACTCAACCCCCTCCCTGGGCAATTAATTAATGGGGTTGAACAGGCATTCAAAATCTCACTCCCTTAAGTTGCCACTGCTGAAGTTTTTCATCCAGATATCTAAATTTTGCTTATTTTTGTGCTCTTTAAACAATAGGAGATACTCAACTGAATTTTTAGCTTTCTAAAAATAAAAATAAAATAAAAATAAAATAAAAATATAAATAAAATAAAACCACCCCAAGCCAGTAAAAAAAAAAAAAGCACAATTCTCTGATTCAGATTTTTGATGTCATTAGCTGGTNTTTGAAATCTGCTCTTTATATTTAGCTAACATGGATTTTATTCCCTACCTGTGATGGCACCTGAGATAGACACAGTGAAAACCAACCACAGACAATTGTGCCTTTTTCCTTCAACCCCTTCCACACCCAGACATAAACAGACTGGCCTTGAATGAAAGAACCATTCACAATTAGCCTCGATTTTTGAGCCAAACCTCTTCATTTTCAGCAGAATTCTCCCTGCTATGGACATGAGACTTGAGTTGAAAACATGACTGTGCACAGTGCCACAGCCTGGTGGCAGAAAAGTTGTTAATTCATGGATACCACGGGGGGGGTTGGTCCAAAACATTGATTAAATTCATTTATGGTTTTGTCAGCCTGGAAGGTTTGTGCTAAAGATGAGGAGACTGGATGGTTTGTGCTGGATGAGGCCTCAGAGCTCTAGGAGATCCATCAAAGGAGAAAGAAACCTGGGTGGCTGGAAGCATCAAGAATTTCTGAGAAGCTGCTGAGCTTCATGTGAAAACCTTTGTAGTAACTCTGATAAACACCCTAAATCACTGAGTGTGTTTTCAAGGCATTATCTGGAACACTCCCCTCCAAACCAAGGCTGAATTTTCCATCTGTCACTGCTGACTTTGTCTCGGGGGCCAAAGCTGCTTCCAGGGAAATATTGTTTCAGGCCTAAAGTTCAGTGTGTGAGCTCAGGCTCCCAGCAGGCAGACTCATGTACCTGTAATTGGAAAATAAACCATATTCCATACATCTTTCAGGATACTCAAGTCCTCAATGCAGGCTTTGTTCCAAACAGCCTGCTTCCAATTTATCTTCCTGAAAATTGAGGGCCTTCGGGCCTGTCCACGAAGGGACAGTTAAGCCCTTCAGCTCAAGACAGAAACAATACTGAAGGTTTAGGAAGTTAATTTATCACTGAATTTTTGGTAAAAGAAAGAAAAAAACAGCCCTAAATTCAGTGTGGATAGTGGTTTGCATCACCTCAAGAGTTATAGCAGCAAATGTGGGAAGGAGGTTAACCATATCCCCCAGAGACCCAACAGCCACTAGGTAGTGATAAGAGCTGAGGAATTACTATTGTTTTTTAAAGCCTGGATTACCAGAGTAGGAGAGTTGATTATCTATCAAAATCCTTATGATAAAAATGACAAAGCTATTCAATACATGATAAAATAAAATTATATTGGTCAAGGGACTTGTAACTCACAGGAAAAAAAAAAAACAAATATATAAATAGAATTTTGGTTGGGTTTTTTCTGTGTTGGTTTTTTCTACACTAATACTTTGATCATATTTCTTTGGGCTTGTTTTTCTTAAGGATTTTATGCAGGAGCAACAAGAGTTTTGATCAATCTAGGAGGCCAGTCATCCTCCAATTCTTTCCAGCCTGCTTCACAACTCCAGTTGAGCTGATCTCCATTTAATTGAGCCTGATTTGACTACAAAACCACTTGTAAACAAGAAAACCATCACACTAGGAACAGAGATCTGGAACTTGGGCAAGCTGGAGCCAAAAAGCCTGGCCAACTGGCACAGCACAAAGAGGGGATGAACAAATCCTGGTCTTCAAAGCCCATTACACCCTGCTGAGTGCACTTAATGCTAAAACAAACACATTAATGATCTACACCTAGTAAAATAAAGCAAGTTCAACCATCCCATCTGGTGCACAACTGCATCAAGCCTGTAAAAAAACCCCAACCCCTTGCTTTCTATCTCAAAACCAAACCAACTGGTGTTTTCTAAACCCATGAACACCACCATTAACTGCAGCCAAGGCTGAAGCACCTCCAGCTGAATGTGTCAAAGTGCAACCTGCTCACAAGTCTTGCAGGATTCCAGAGTATTTGGAACCAAACAACTCTGCAATTCCATTTAATTCCCAATTAAAGAGGAAAAGATGCAATTTCCTCTCTGCAATTAGCCATCTGTATCTTTGATGGGTTCACAAATGCATCTGGGAAAGAATCAGATGTATTTAGCCTGTGTTTGAACTTTACCATCTCAAAAGCTCCAAGAAAACACCTAAAGAAAAAGTCTGTTTACCTAAGAATTTACAGAATTTGTCACACTTTAAGTATGAAGAAAATACCAATTTTCAATTTAAATCCTCCCCAAAAAAATCAATATATTTTTAAAGCAGCTCAATTAGATCTAAGCACCCAACTCACATTTCCAAAGTAAGAAAAGCAGAATTGTACACTGTAGTATTTGCAGAAAATACCCCCCCAAAAAAAAAACCAAAACAGATTAAGGGGGTTTTCTGGAACCAAAATTCCTCTGTTGCCATCAATGGGAAACCTTGACAAAACTGAGTGTTGCTGGTCTGTCAGGTGAGACAGTTGATTCCAACCATGGATAAAAGATTTTGAACACACTGGATGTTCATTCACTTCTCAATCTCCAGAGCTGGACACATGTTAAATATCCAAGTTCTCACCTGAGGCTGCCCTACTGCCAGGCCACCAGTTCTCCTGTCCAAGAAACTTTCAGCAGCTACTGGAATTTTTGAGCAGCATGGTAGCTCATAAAGAAAGGAGAGGTTTTTAATAGCTGTGCTGCCAGGAAATGCTGCAGACAATCACATCCTGCATGGAAAAGCAGGGCTGTGCTCATGCTGCCCAGAGCCCAGCACAGCTCAGGACACTGCAGCAAGAAACCAACTCCCCTTACTCATTTATGACACTCTTTTGCTACTGGGGTTGCTTCTTTTCTATCTCCACATAGTTCAATGTAACTCTGGGCAATCTTCAGGATTCCTGTAGGATTTCTACTAGTTCTGAAACCTTCTGACAGGAAAGAAAATGTAAAGCCTCTATTAACTGTGTCTCTGCAGGTCATCCTGCTTGAAGCAGCAGCCACCAAACACTGCAAACCAATTCTTTCCAACACTCTCTTGTTTTGCCAGCAGCCACATACACTCCTGTTGTGGGAAAAGCACCAAAAGCTTCCAAATCCCACAGCAGGGAGTGTCCAGGACACACAGGGCTTGTCCAGTGAAGAGGTAGGACCAAACCCATCTGAAGCTACTCAGTGGAGCTCTGCTTTTTATGTAATGATTAAAATGCAACAGCTAGAAGGTTCCCAGAAACAATCAGGGACTCTTCAGAAATCACACCCTGCAGCAAAACAGGCTGAGAGAAGCTTCATTAATTTAGTACACCCTGACTAGAATTGTATGACATGTGAAAGTTGCTACAGACCTTTGTAATGGAGAATAAAAGTCACCTGAGAAATATTAAGGTTTTTTTCTAGCTATAAAAATATGAATGAAGAGGAAAAAGTTGTTAGACAAGAGTCTTTTGACAAGCACATTTCCCTGGCAGGAATCATCTCTGTGGTACAACAGGCACATCAAGATCTAGGTATTTAAACCCCTATTAGGCAAATCAGACATGAAGGTACCAGAGGCCAAACCTGCCCCTTTACCAGGGTGGATTACATTATTTACCCAATTTTTTTCCCCATCTCCAACTTCTAACCCTAAAATCACCACGGGGATGATTCTGGCAAAGCCCAGACCAACCCCATCGTGGTTCTGCTGCATCAAACGAGAAGCAATTGGAATGATGATAACTCCTTAACTCCAAGCAGGCACATAAATCCAAGGAAAGCAAGTCTAGAAGAGCTGTCTAGAAGAGCTGACAAACCTTTTCCAGAGGCTGGATGACTCAGTCTGCTCTCAATCCAACTGAACTGTGGAAACAGCTGCAAACTGCCCTGGGCCCAGTGTCCCGTCGGACGTGACACGGGGGGGAAAACTGGGAGCAAGAAAATTTTACCTTCCAGAGAAATTCATTCTAGGTTCCTAAACAGCACAGCAAGGTGGAGAGCAAGCTGGGTGCCAGAGGAAGGGGGTTAAGAAGCACTCTGATGAGCAATCTGCTCCCTCCTTACCACCGGACTTTATTGCACGTCTGCGTAGCGCCGAGCGGAGACCCTGCCACCATGGGCACCTGGATGGGGCTGTGCTGCTTGTTCATCACCAGGTCCAGCTTCTCCTCCAGGGATTTGCAGGTGGCTTCCAGTGCCAGCAGCTTTGCCTCAATGCTATCCAGCCTCAGGCATATTGTCTGATTGATGGAATACAGGAATGACTAGAAAACAGAGAAGGGAAGGGGAAAAAAAAACCAACTTATTTGGGTGTATTTCTCTTCATCCACGGGGGGAAGCTCCAGAGAAACGTGACTGGGAAACCATCTGAGAGGAACTAGCAGTGACAACACTCAGCCAGGTACAGAACTGATGACATCCAGCAGCATTTGAGCCTTCTCAGATTCTTCCAGATCTTTCTTGAGCAGCCAAAAGCATCTGAGCCAAGCACATTTTCACCTAAGCACTCTGTTAGGATGATTTCATACACCACAGCCCCACTGCCAGTGACGTGCCAAAGCCTTTCACTTGATGCATGTGAAAACAAAAGGGTTATAAATCTATGGACACATCCTCCTGGAGAAAGTTGAATTTTTCTTTAATCTGTTAATAATTTTTTTTCCTGCCCAAACAGAGAAATTCAGATGATTAGAGTGGAAATGAGATCAACACAAATCACCTCTGAGACAACTTCATGCCACTCACTTCAGTCTTCTCCTCCACAGCAAAGCAAATCAATCAAATCTGGTTTCCTGAGCAATTTTATTCCCCAGAAAGCAACTTTGACTTGGTTTGTCTGGAGCAAACAGGGCTGTTAAAGGGTATGCTGACACAGTCCCCTTTGCAAACAGCAGCTCTGCCATCTGCTGGCCTCCCTCAACACTCACCAAAGAAGCTGCTCTTGCCTTCCCAGAAATCCTGAATTACTCTCTGTGGCAGTAAAATCCTGCTCAGGTGCTTATAATCCAAGACAAAGAAGCCCTAAAACACACAGGTGGGAACAGCAGGGGATGTTCTGCAATTAGCCTGAGCTGAAATCAAATTGGGTTTCACTAGAAAACAATCCAGAGACACGCTGGCAGTGTCTCCAAGCTGCAAAAGAAAAGCATGCTCAGGGTTTTCTTTTAGTATTCTAATGAAGCAGTGTGTTTTCCATCTCTGTTTGCTTGAGCAGGGGGGTTTTAGTGGGGAACTGCCCCTGAGAGCAGCAGAGGGCATGGGCAGAACCTTAATGGAGGGGTCCTGGCAGTTGATTTCGATGCGCTGTCGTTTCAGGGCAGGCTCCACATCATCTTCTGTCACCTCGTGGTTCTCCAGCACCACTGCAAGGCAAAAGCAGCAGTGCCAGGGGTTAGTGGCCCAGGGGACAGGGTTCCAGTGAAAAAAAAACAGATTACAAACATCCACAGAGAGAAAAAACAAGCAATGAACGGATGTAAATTGCATTTTAATTCACTTTTTCTACCTGTTTTTTTAGACTTCCTTGGTTTTCTTGTCAATGTGTCACAGCACTTTGCTGCTGCTCAAAAAACATCCAAATCTAAGACTTTGTTTTTGGTGTAACAACCAATAAAGCCTTTAAAAGAAAAGTAAAAGTCACCTGATTTAAAGGGTACTGAAGATACCCAAGGGAAGCTATTGAAAAGCTGGTCTGTGGGCTTCAAAAGTGCCTCAGAGTGAAAACTTGCAGCACTATTTTTATAGATAAAATATCCATTTTATTGGTTTATATCAATATATTTTCTTTTATATCAATATATTTTTCTTTTATATCAATATATTTTTNTATTTTAGAACAATATAATTTTTCTTTCCTATCAACACACATTTTTATTTTATATAAATATGTTCATTTTATATTAACATAAATATTATTTTATATCCATACCATTTAATTCTTTATATAAGCTTTAATAATTTCAAATCATTTTATTACTTTATAAATAAAAATATATACTTTTTTTGCACCTTAATGGGCAAAACTGGAAATTATTTTATTTTTTTTTCCCTTGCCACTGTACCTGGGTGATCTGGAGTGAGGTCCTCCACAGCAATCTGAACCACATCAGCCAGATCCTGCTCTGACATCATTCAGACCCAGGCAGCAATCCCCAGGCAAAGCAGCACTGCAGGGCCCCCCAGCAGCAGCAGTTGGACAAGTCATGCAACCCCTGGAAAAGAGCAGCAAGGAAAGGGTTAACAGATCTGGGATCCCAGAATCTTCTCCATCCTCCCTCCACAAGGAGTTTCAGTTCCTATGAACCCCCTCTCAGAAGATCCTGATTTTCAAACCAAAATATTTCTCAGCCCAGCTCCCTCGGGGTTATTTATTGCTGTTTAAAAAAGCAATTTTCAGTCAATATAAATCAATTCCAATCACTGCAACCACTCATATATGTGACAAAGGGATGGATATGAGGTCAGTTGATTTTTTTTTTCCTCCTTTTTAACCTGAAGCCAAAAAAATTAAACCACTGGAGAGATAATGAGATCATGAAATGATCCCACTTTTCCCCTCCACCAGAAAACACTCACACAGAACAAATATCCTGCTCTGCTGCCTTCTTACCCCCCAAAAAAAGTGCATTTTTTATTCAAAATCTGAGAAAACAGCCCTAATATTCCAAGATAAAACAAGCATCGGTGTGGAGCAACAGAAATAGAGCTTCTAATAATCACTTTTTTATTATTATTATTATTATTATTATTATTATTATTATTATTATTATTATTATTATTGCATCCCCCATCCACACAAAATATTGAATTTTCCCTATTTAAATACTAGGAGTTGCAAGTACTTTAATTAAGTAAATATTTGTAAGCAAGTGAATTGAATCCACCTGAATTTAAGTAGGTTTTCCACACAAATAATTCCATTTAATTAATCTATTTTAAATCATGACTTGGGGATGTCTCCAGAGCAGAATCTTGAGCAGAAATTCTCAGATATTGCCACCAAAGTTCATCATTATTCTTGATTTCTTGGTTTAATTCTATTATTGGGGTTTATTATTCCTGGGGGGAATTATTCTAGGCACTGGGTCATTAACACCAGGCATTAATTGTACATGTGGCTGGAAAAAAAAAACACCAAATATGAGGTGTTTTCTGGGTTTCATCCACTAGGTGGAGAATCTTTACTGATAATGACCCCAAAAAAATAAGTATTTCAATTAAAATTAACTTCATATTATTTCTATAGAAGCATCTCCTTCTCTCAAAGAATTCCTACTTAAAATTAGATTTTTTTTTGAGATAGGTAAGCTGCACCTTCAAGTTAGAAGTTACTCCTTTCATTTTTTTTAACCTCTTAAATCTCATTTTCTCTGCTTTTTCCTATCACCTGCAGGAATTTCAGACCACTGAAGCATCTGGGGCAGATCTCAGACCTTGACAAGAAAATTTCACCCCGAGAAAATTTCCTTTTATCCAGCAGATGTCAGGAATGGACAGAACTTGTGTGTCATTGTATTTCACTTTTTAGCAGGGAAAGGGGGGAAAAAAAGGGATTTTAAAACAACAGACTGGAAATAATTGAGATATTTTAGCTCTGATTTCCCATAGGAAGTAGAAACTAAAAAATTAAAGTGTTTTTCAATGCCCAATGTCCATTTGTAGCTGCCTTTCAGATTCCTTCTGGCCAAATACTGGTTCAGCTTCTATTTTAAAATTAAAATTATATTAAAATTTTAAAGCAATATATGTATGAGAATAAGGATTTTGAAGCAATATGAGAATAACAACAGACCTAGAGAGCAGCTATTTATTCATTATTATTTATTCAATATCTGAATCCCCTCTGGAAATAAACAGGGCAACTAAAGGGTTAACAAAATTAATTTATTAATTATTAAAACACTTGCTAAAACTTGAATAAATGACAGCTTTTGAATATCAACCATCATCATTTTTAGCCAATAAAAGCATTTCCATGGATCTCTCATGTGGTTTCATTCAATATTTTAATATTAAGCAGCTATTCCACAAGTTTCCTTCCTTTCCTTATTATTTTGCTGGGATATTTGGGAAATTCTATATAATTTGGATTATTTTCATTTCCCTTCTGCAAGGCTCAGAGTGTATCAAGATGAAAACACAGGGAATAAAGATAATTTGAGGAAAATAGCAGTTTTCCCACTTCCACTTCTGCAAGCCCTGTTCAATTATGCCCAGAGAATATTTTTTTCCCCTTAATTAAAAAAAAAATCCAATAATTCTCTGTACTCAAGAACTTAATGAGCTGCAGCATCACTGCTGTTCCCTCAAACAGCAAGGCCATTAACTCAGGGCAATTATCTCCTAAGAAATGTTTACCCAAGGCCTGACTTGAGAGGATATTCTTTTTTTTTTCCATCAAGATTCCCTCTTTTTGGAGCCCTCACAAGCAGGAAGATTCCTTGGGGTGGTCAGAGCATTCCCTGCAGGTTTATAAAGAGATGGAGGAGAAAATCTGAGCATTAATTAACTTCAATTCCTTGCTAAAAAGTGTGTGGGAATGGAAAAGGGAGGAGGGCAGGGCTTTTAATTACTAAAAAAATCTGATTATTGACAGCATCAGAGTGTCTAGGGGTTAGACTGGATCTCCAATCAATCCAATCCCCTGGATCAGGGCACCCAGGAATCCAGCCAGGGGGGGTTTCACTGCACAAAACCCAGGGGAAAACCCCAGTAATTTGAATTTCTTACCAAAACCACAATGCAAATCAAGTGAAGAGCATCATCCCTGTGGAGAGCAAGAAGTTCTTCACCTTCTGCAAGCTTTTCTTTAGCACAGGCTGATCCTGTTTGGCATCCCCCCCTCCAACAACAACAAAAAAAAACCCAAATTCCACAGATTTCAACCAAGGGTTAGGTGCAAGGAAATGAGTGTTTGACATGACTTCAGGCATTTTATTCTTTTTATTTTAATTGGAAAAAAAAATAATTTAAAATCAGTTTTTTTAATATGTAAAAAAAAAAAAAAAGAAATAAATAGAATTAATTCAGTAGTCAGCAACTAAATAGCAAGTTTCAAACTGAAGGAACTCAGGTGAAAACAGATTTTATTGGCAACGTGGTGGATACACAAGTGACTACAGAAGTCTTGGTGTTATCTAATTACTCCAAGGGTGATTAATTCATTTCTCCTTCACATTCAACACCTGTCCTGGAACAACATCACAAACATGGCTGGGTCCTTAAGACACCAGAGCCAGTGATTGTAAAACTGATTATTAAAAACACCCAAAAAACCACTTAGAAAATCTCTTTATCCTCTGAAGGAGATGGAACCTTCTCCAAATCCAAGCTCAATCTTCAGTAAATTAACTGATTTTTCTTTGTAACAGCTTCACTTGTATTATTGGCAGCTCTAACCACTGCCAAAATGTCATTTATTGCATAAAATCAGGCTCATGCTGTTTCAGATTCTTTAATATCCCTGTAAACCAACTAGAATACCATTTGAAATTTAATAGCTTTTAACAAGGGAAAATCCTTTTTTTTTCCAAGAAGCACTGCCATGATTAAGACAAAGGCATTTTTTGCTTGTTTGCTGGTTTAAGATCTTGAATCCTCCAAATCCTACACATTTTTGTTTGCTTCTTCTCCACCCAAGGTAACCTCAGCAAGAAAAAAAAGCAGCAGAAAAAGTCCCAAACCATCACTTGACAACAACTGGAAAGCTGCTTCCACTGAAGCAATCCCTCAGCTGCCAACACCCCTCCCAACGTGTTTACTGACAAGAAAATCTTCCCTGGAGAGCTCTAAAAATAAACAGAGACATCAAGTGTGAGCCCCAGAGCAGGAGAAATCCCTGTCTTTGGTTCAGTAACCCCTCCTGGGGCTGAGCCACTCGGGTACCAGCACCTTGGGAGCTGCTTTTCCAGCACCCCCCCACCCAGGAGCAGAGGTGGGGAGGGCAGCAGCTCCTTCCAACCTGTGAGCAGCGGAAGGAGAGGGCAGGGCCAGGGTCACCAGTGCCACCAGACCCAGTGTCACCAGTGCCACCAGTCCCAGTGAGGGCAGTGCCAGGGTCACCAGTGTCTCCTGTGCCACCAGTCCAGTGTTGCCAGGCCACTGGACCCAGTGTCGCCAGTGCCACCAGTGCCAGTGCCACCAGACCCAGTGCCACCAGTACCTGTGCTACTGGATCCAGGGTCACCAGTGTCACCAGTGCCACCAGTGCCACCAGTGCCTGTGCCACCAGGGACACCAGTCCCAGTGTCACCACTGTTGGTGCCACCAGACCCAGTGACACCAGTGTCACCAGTCCCAGTGTCACCAGTGTCACCAGACCCAGTGCAATCAGTCCCAGTGCCAGTGAGGGCAGTGCCAGGGTCGCCAGGGTCACCAGTGTCACCAGTGCCACCAGTGCTTGTGCCACCAGACCCAGTGTCACCAGTGTTGGTGCCACCAGTGCCTGTGTCACCAGTGCCTGTTCACCAGTGTCACCAGTACCAGAGTCTCTAGTGTCACCAGCCCCAGTGCCACCAGCCCCCGCCACTCACACCAGTGCGGGATGGAAACCTCGACGCTGCCCCTCCCAGGGCCCGTGGAGGGGGCTGAGAGAAGGGGCCACGCTCTGCGGGAGAGCCACCCAGGGCCCGGCCGGACCCTCCGCCTCCACCCCCCTCCAGCAGCACCCCCACTGCGGCAGCCGGCGAAGGGGCGAGCGCTGAGGCTCCCCGCAAACGTCTGTGTGCGGGGGACACACGGGACACCCCCTCCCCGCGGGGAGAAGCGAGGGGAGAGCAGCAGCCCCGCGGCGGGAAGAGGCGAATCCCCGCTCGCCCACCCGGCTCTGAGGGGCCGCGAACCAACGGACGCCCCCCCACACACACACCCCACAACCGCCTCGGCCCCTCCCCAGAGCCGCCGCCTCACAGGCCGGGTGCTCTGGTAACGCATTGTGAGGAGCGGGAAAGCCTCGGAGGGGCCGGGAACAGGCGCCCGGCTTCAGGCCCCCCGGGAGCTCAGCCCATAGCCGTCCGGCCGCGGGGTGCCGCGGTTACCGTGTGCGCTGCCGAATTCTCGTGGTGTTTGTCGAGCCGCTGCGATAATGGCGTCCTTCCTCGCGAGAGAGCTCCCTCGGCGCAGAGCGCAGGCGCCGCCGAACCGCTCCCGCTCGGCCCCCGCCCGCCCCGCCCGCTCACGCAAGCGCCGTGAGGACGCGGCCTCTCTGCCGCCCTTCGGCGCCGCGCCGCCGCTCGAAACTACGAGTCCCAGAAGGCAACGCGGCGGCCCCGCCGAGCCGCCCCCCGCGCTGAGCACGCCGGGAGCTGTAGTACCCGCGGGTGCCGCGGTGCATGCCGGGAATTGTAGTCCGCGGCGCCAGCTCCCGGCTGCTCGGCCATGTGTGCGGTGTGCTCCCCGCACCTGGAATCTCCTCGCTCTGCCACAACGCTGAGGGCTCCACAGCGATGCTGGGATAGACTGGGAGAGCTGGGGGGGTTCAGCCTGCAGAGGAGAAGCTCCAGGGAGACCCTCTGGCGCCTGTCAGAAAGATGGGGAGGGAGTTTGGAGCAGGGCCTGTTGGGACAGGACAAGGGGGGATGGTTTGGACTGGAAGAGGGAGATAGAGACTGGAGAGCAGGAGAGATCGTTGGTGCTGAGGGTGGCAGAGCCTGGCCCAGGCTGCCCAAAGAGGTGGTGGCTGCCCCAGCCCTGGCACCATCCCAGGGGAGCTTGGGGGGGCATCTGAGGGTGATGTCCCTGCTCCCTGTTGGACCAGGTCACCACAGCAGGGTCCTTCTGTGCACCCCAGGACAGTGACAGAACCACCAGCATTCCAGACTGTGCTGAACCGTGTCCCCCTTGCTCTGATCCCATCCTGCTGGGCACAGCTCTGCCACTCCTTTCCCAACAGCTTCTCGGGGCTCCTGCAACTCCAGTGGCACATCTCTTCATTTCCACACCTGCCAGGTGATGCAGGCACAGGGTTTGGGCAGAGGAGCTGTCAGCATGCAGATGAAATGGGGTGATCCCAATGTGAGCTGTCATCCTAAGGCAGGAAAAAACTGCCAGCAGGCTGAGAACACAGCAGCACAACAGGCAGCAAGTGGGAATTTGTTCCATTAGCTCAGGGTGAGAACAGAATGACTGGGAGAAGGTGGGAAACCTTCTGTTAACCTTCTGGGAGGGATAAAAATACACAAAAGCCAAAAAAAAAAAGGCAGCAGGGAGGAAGCATGAAAGCAGCTCTGAGAGAAGACAAAGATTTCTTTGCCTACAGCCTTCTGTTGTCATTAAAAGCTCATTTCCCGAGTGTTTCAGACCCCAGGGGAGCAGCAGCTCCTCTGGCTCATCTGTCTGGAAGTTGCAGAGAACAGGATTTGAGGCACTTGGTTTCTTGTTCAGCAGGGTCTGTTGATTTCTTGGTGTTCTCTTCCTTCACCAGCAGCTGGGGAAGTTCAGAGGTGAAACTCCTTCTAAACTGACTTTTCACCTGGGATTATTTCCCACTCTGTTTGGGCTGAAATCAGAAGGCCCAGGGGGTCTCCAGTTGTTATCCCTGGGGAAATCTTGCACTGGAAAAATGAAACAAAGGTAAAAAATTAACACACTGTGCACACAGTTCTGCAGCTGCAGCAGCAGCAGGAAAACAAAGGTTGCCAAACAAAGCATTTGTTTAAACAAGTGTCAGGGATTCATAATTACACTCACTGCTGAGCATGAGAAGAGAAGATAGGGGCATGAAGAGCACAGCAGATGTGACCAGGCTGCAGGAGTAACTCCAGTGTTTGCCAGAAGAACTCTGTAGAAATACATTTAATTCCTATGGATGAAAATTCATCAATAAATTTCATTGCTATGGATGAAAATTCATCAATAAATTTCGTTCCTATGGATGAAAATTCATCAATAAATTTCATTCCTATGGATGAAAATTCATCAATAAATTTCATTCCTATGGCCTTGATCACACCCTAGGGTATTAAAATCAGTTTTCACAGTTCTCTCAGCACTGTTTTTTGATGTTATAACAGAAAACAGGCCAGATCCAGTGGGTTTAGCTCCAGTGTGACTTGGGGCAGGACACAGACATTCCAGCTCTGACCACACTTCAGGGTTAGGCTGAGTCAACTCCATTCATTCACTGAAGATACTCCTGATTTTCATGAATCAGGGTGGAAGAAAAGACCTTGAATACCCACAGCAGAGAGAAAAACATCATTACACATTTGGTCATCTAGCTGGGCAAAGTTCCTGGTCTTCTAAGGTCACTTTTTGCCAGCCTGAGAACTGAGGTGAGAAAGGTCAGGCACGAGTTTGATGTTATCTGATTTATTTACCTAGTTCCATCTCCCTGTATACAGCAGGGGGGGAAATAATGACAGGAGGCTGTTCCCCTTCTCAGAAACCCACCAAGCTCTGTATTTGGACCTGACTCCAGTCTTCCCAGGACCACACAGCTCTTTCTGCTGCCCTTTTCCCTCCAGTATTTACCCAGTATTTCCCAGTTTGCCCAGCTTTGCTCAGGTTTACCACAGACCATGTTTACTCACCCAGGTACCATTTTCATCACAGTTGTTTGGGTGTTTTTCACTGGGATTAGCAAAAGCTTAAAGTGGAGCTCATTGCACTTGCTGATTTTAGAGGGTTCTATCCTCTTCTTCTGACTGAGGGATGCCTGAGAACAGCTTTTTTATTCAGTCTCTAATCCCCACCTTCATATTTGATTATTTTCAATCAGAAATCCAGCTACAAATGTTTCATAACATCAAGGAATTATTATTACTATTATTAGTAGTAGTAATAATTATTATTGTTGTTATTATTATTATTGTTATTATTATTGTTGTTGTTATTATTATTGTTATTGTTATTGTTGTTATTATTATTATTATTATTATTATTATTATTATTATTATTATTATTATTATTATTATTCCCAGCTGAATTTGACTGTCTCCCAGTTTTGGGCCTGCATCTGTTAAAACAAATGTTGAAAATTATTTGCATTGCAACCCCTTTTATTTCTTTTTAACACCTCTGGGATACTCTGTCCTGTTTGGGAACCCCAACACAAGGCAGAGACTGAAAATCCAGAGGGAACAGAGGTGGTTTAAAGGCTGGGGAGCTCCCAGCAAAATTCAGCCATCAAAACCAAACTTCCTTTAGGCTGAAGTGGGAACTGGGAAAATTTCCCATGGAGAAATGAGTGTTAAAAGTCCAGTCAGGAAGAAATCTCTACATTTTTATTTCTTTTCGTTTCTTTGGAGCCCAAATCATCACATTTCCACCCTGCACAGCAGCTGGAATTACCTGCAATTATGCACAGCAATAGCAGTCTGATTTTGCAGCTCCTCAGCACAACTCCTGGCTGACAAGGGCTCACTCTCTGGAGCTGGCAGCTGAGGTAATAAATGACAAGCATTAAGAAAGAGGCTCCTAAAGAGTAGGTTTTGAAAGAGTAAATAGCACAGATCAGCTGGGCACTTAAGGATCCTAAAGAGGATTCCCCCCTGAGCCTTGCACTTACCCTGTGTGAGATGACAGAAGTGTGTATGGGAAATGAAAATATCACCAAGCAAGTTTCTCACTCAAAAGACCACAATTTGTTAAGTCAAACCAAACCAAAAAACAAACCAACCTAAAATAAAAAAGAAAACATAACCAACTGTTGAAAAATATTTCCCAGCTCATTTTCTGGATTAAAAAAAGTGGTTTTGGATGGCATTATTTTGATGGCAGAATGTTAATAGAGTGGAATGTTTCTGCTTGTTCTGTCATGGGTAGATTCAGCATAGTCAATATATGACCTCCATATTAATGGAGGAAAAGAACCAGGTGGATTTTGTACTTACAAGCCCCCACAATATTTTTCTGCTGCCAAAACCCTGAGGGCACTAACAGGTTTCAGTGTCCCTGCCAAACCCACAGGCCAGGAGCCCACTCAAGCTCATCCCTGGGCCCCTAAACTCTGTTGGTAGGACCCTTGTCTTCAAGTTTGTCTTTGGCTCTGTCCCTAGGAAGGACTCTGGACTCTTGTTCTTGCTTCTCTTTGGCCCTGTCTCCTTCCTGCCTGGGCTCTCTGGTTGGACTTTAGCCTTGGTTTGTCCCTGGTGATGTTTGGGATTCTCAGTGGACCCTTTAACCAGCTCTGCCTGCTGTGCTTGGCCTCTGTGGGTGGCACCTTGTGGTGAGGGCACTGCTCATTGCTGGGGTCACCCTTTGCTCCCTGCTCCCCTTGGAGAGGAGCCCTTGCTGCTCCCTGTCATGCCCAGGCACCCTTTCTCATGGCTGTTTCTACTTTTAGGCTACACAAAATGATTCCTCTTCTGGGACTTGAGGAGGACAATTTCCTCCCCTTGAGGCAGCAATGGTGCTGTGCTGTGCTCTGGGAGCTACAAGACTCCTGCAGGAGGCTGCTCCCTTTCCCAGGCCTTGCAGATCTCCTGGATTTCTGTGAATTCCTCAGTTGGAGCAGTCCCCAGACCTGCAGCTGTTGAAGAGATCAACTCTTAGCTATCAGTATTCAAAGATACAACTATTCCTATTCAAAGCTTGAAGGGAAGATAAGAAACCTCAGCACACAAGAGAGGGATTTCTGCAATTTAAATGAGAAAGAACCTGGAAATCCCATGTAGAATAATCATCAACCAGCCAGCTCTCCACCAAAATGTCCAGCCGACCAAGAAGCCAGTCCAGGGCCAAGTTGAAAATTAACTTCTCACTCAGCTCCACCTCTGCAGCCAGGAAACACGGTATAAAGAGCCCAGAGACCCCGTCCTGATCTTGCCTCCATCCGCGGGATTTTCCCCCTCCGTGCTCAGCGGGCTCTGCAAAAACCCTCCTGCTGCTTGAGGAAGGGAAGCAGTGGAGTGCCAGGGGTGGCAGCGATGATCAGCCTGAGGGCAACCAGCCTGGGCAGGCTGCTGAAGCTGCTGCGGGGGACGAGGAGCCCAGCGGGGGTGCCAGCCCAGCTCTGCCACCTGGCAGCCTGTGCCCGCCGCGCCGGGAACCAGGCACGTAAGTGGGGCTCCCTTAGCCCACTGGGACCAGCATGCTGGTGCTTGGTGTGCTCTGGAACCAGCTGGGATTGGCCAGCCTGGAGTGAATGGCCATGGGGCAGTGGTTTGGAATGAGTAAGGAGTGGATTGAGGTGAGAACTAAGGAAGAAGTTCTTTCCTACCAGAGTGGTGGGCACTGGCACAGGGTGCCCAGGGAGGTGCTGGATGCTCCAGGGGGCGTTGAGCACCCTGCTCTGGTTGAGATGTCCCTGCTCTCAGCAGGGCTTGGGCTGGCTGAGCTCTGGAGCTCCCTCCAACCCAGAGATGGCCAGGATTCTGACACCTGAGGAAGAGAGAGGCAGAAGCACAAAGCCACAAGTTAAATATTTTCTTTCTTTGCCAGCTAACCAATAACAAAGGGAAATTTGAGAACGTGGCTGAAAGATGAAAGAAAATAGTGAAAAAAAAAACTGTTTTCAGAGTAGAAATAACCTTGAATTGCAGGAGCTCTCTGTGTGCAGCATTAACCTTGTTTTTGCTCCTTCTGCTCTTAGTGGGTTGCTTGGCATTGGCACTTGCAAGAAAGAGGCTACACAACAACTCATTATTCACTCTGTCCTGCAGTGTTGAGTGGCTTCAATGAAAACTGGAAACAAGGATTTCTCCTTGAATACCAAGCTATTATTCTATTAAACAACAACAAAAAAAAGTCTATTTAAACTATCAAACAACAACTTTAGCATTTACTTAGCTGATGAGAAAACAGCTGATTTGGTAACAGGTCTAAAGCAGGAGACAAGCACAAGGTTTTGTTTCTAGTGCAAGCTAGAAGAAATATTCAGTGTTTATTAGCTCTGCACTTGTAAATGCATTTTTCACTTGTAAATGCATTTTTCACTTATAAATGCATTTTTCACTTATAAATGCATTTTTGAAGCTGACACCAAAACACTTTTTTGCCACTGAGTGACTGTTGTCATTTCCAGTTCTCAGCATGATAGATTTCCAGCAGTTCTCAGAAGGATACACTGATTTTCCAGAGATCTCAGGCTAAATTGTCTTCTTTTATTCTTTTTTTTCCTGTGAAGGGAGGGAACATAGCACAATTAAGTGGCACATTCCTGTCTCACCAGTGAAATGACTCTAGGAAAGTGGAAATGGTTCAGTGGAGTGAGTGGGTAGACTGGAGCAAACTGAGATGTGATGGGGAAAGTTTTTGGCTCCCTGTGGTCCATCAGCTCCCAGAAAAGGGCTACATGATGCTGGTTTTTTTGCTGTGGATGCTTTCCACTGAGAAGCCAGAACTCCCTTCATTCAAACCCCCACTCCAGGAGGACAAGGCTGTTCCACCAAGAGCTCACACAAGGCCACCAGCCCATTGCTGATTAGATTAACCACACTTGCTATCTCTTTTCCCTCCCAGCCCTCTTCCTGATCTAAGGCAGATGCTATTTATTACTCCAATCTTCCTCTCCTACTCCCTGCCATCCATGCAGGAGATGCCAAAACAAACTGCTTCAGGAAAATGCTATCTTTGGAATGGCTGGTTTTGGCTGCCAGGGAGTAGAACAAGCCAGGCTGTGGGTTCCTCCATCTGGCCACTAGACCCAAATGCTCCACAGGCAGCCAAAGAGAAAAGCACATTCCAACTCCATCCCACTGCTCCCAGCTGACAGCACCAGCAGTGTTCCAGTGACAACAACTGGATCCAAGCAATGGTAAAACTGGACTGTTGAGCTCTTCAACTTCACCATTTTCCCATCCCTCTTCTCTTTCCTCCCTCTCCCTTCCCACACACAGTAGTCTGTCACCAAGCTGGGGGGTGAAGCTTTCCCTTGGCAGTTAACTCAGACACTAGCTGGGAGGATATAGGTTCAACAATTCCCAGCCTTTTCTGGATTCCCCTTGTGCCCCTTTTTTACTTTCTTAGCCTTCTAGAAGTGAGAAGAAAAGCAGAATCCTTCCAGTTTTTTCCTACACAATCCAGGTGTGCCACCTCCAGGACTGAGCACACAACTGCAGTAACCACCCCACTTAACCTCCAGGATACCTTCTGAGCCATCCTGAGTTACTAACCCTGCATGAATAATTTTAGCACGTTGCTTTTATCCAGGAAAGATAAAAGCCTCTGTTTGCTTTCCCTTGCCAACTGGAATTACCTCCTCCTTATCTGGACTTAGCCTCAGCCACTGCCTTCCCATCTTCAAAATATATACATTATAAAAGCAAACAAATAAAAACAAAACAAACAAACAAANAGCAGGAGACAAGCACAAGGTTTTGTTTCTAGTGCAAGCTAGAAGAAATATTCAGTGTTTATTAGCTCTGCACTTGTAAATGCATTTTTCACTTGTAAATGCATTTTTCACTTATAAATGCATTTTTCACTTATAAATGCATTTTTGAAGCTGACACCAAAACACTTTTTTGCCACTGAGTGACTGTTGTCATTTCCAGTTCTCAGCATGATAGATTTCCAGCAGTTCTCAGAAGGATACACTGATTTTCCAGAGATCTCAGGCTAAATTGTCTTCTTTTATTCTTTTTTTTCCTGTGAAGGGAGGGAACATAGCACAATTAAGTGGCACATTCCTGTCTCACCAGTGAAATGACTCTAGGAAAGTGGAAATGGTTCAGTGGAGTGAGTGGGTAGACTGGAGCAAACTGAGATGTGATGGGGAAAGTTTTTGGCTCCCTGTGGTCCATCAGCTCCCAGAAAAGGGCTACATGATGCTGGTTTTTTTGCTGTGGATGCTTTCCACTGAGAAGCCAGAACTCCCTTCATTCAAACCCCCACTCCAGGAGGACAAGGCTGTTCCACCAAGAGCTCACACAAGGCCACCAGCCCATTGCTGATTAGATTAACCACACTTGCTATCTCTTTTCCCTCCCAGCCCTCTTCCTGATCTAAGGCAGATGCTATTTATTACTCCAATCTTCCTCTCCTACTCCCTGCCATCCATGCAGGAGATGCCAAAACAAACTGCTTCAGGAAAATGCTATCTTTGGAATGGCTGGTTTTGGCTGCCAGGGAGTAGAACAAGCCAGGCTGTGGGTTCCTCCATCTGGCCACTAGACCCAAATGCTCCACAGGCAGCCAAAGAGAAAAGCACATTCCAACTCCATCCCACTGCTCCCAGCTGACAGCACCAGCAGTGTTCCAGTGACAACAACTGGATCCAAGCAATGGTAAAACTGGACTGTTGAGCTCTTCAACTTCACCATTTTCCCATCCCTCTTCTCTTTCCTCCCTCTCCCTTCCCACACACAGTAGTCTGTCACCAAGCTGGGGGGTGAAGCTTTCCCTTGGCAGTTAACTCAGACACTAGCTGGGAGGATATAGGTTCAACAATTCCCAGCCTTTTCTGGATTCCCCTTGTGCCCCTTTTTTACTTTCTTAGCCTTCTAGAAGTGAGAAGAAAAGCAGAATCCTTCCAGTTTTTTCCTACACAATCCAGGTGTGCCACCTCCAGGACTGAGCACACAACTGCAGTAACCACCCCACTTAACCTCCAGGATACCTTCTGAGCCATCCTGAGTTACTAACCCTGCATGAATAATTTTAGCACGTTGCTTTTATCCAGGAAAGATAAAAGCCTCTGTTTGCTTTCCCTTGCCAACTGGAATTACCTCCTCCTTATCTGGACTTAGCCTCAGCCACTGCCTTCCCATCCAGGCTGCTATCACAGCCAAGCATTCTGGAAGCAGAGAAAAGCTGAGCAGTTCACAATCTGCAGCAGCTTTCTCTGTGGTGCTTGGAGCATCCTGCCATTTACATCCCATTGATAAAAAGCACTGGGCTGGTTATCAATAATCTGCCCTCCATCACCATCCAAATCTGACAGCACAACTTTCAACACCTTGTCCTACCCATCACTGTTACCCTCCAGAAATCTTGGCTAAAAAGCTTCCAAGAACTCAACCTGCCTTGGATCTCCCCTGTCACAGCCAAGACAAGTGGCTGCAGCAGAGCCTTGCAAGTTGAAATTGGCTTTTTATTGAGCTCCAGTAATAATATTTGCTTTCATTTTCCTCGTGCCCAGTGTGTTGTTGGGTGGGAGTTTCTCAACTGTTCCCACCACGCTTGAAATTCCTCCCCCTTTCACCTCAGAGCTTGTTTGCAAGTCCCTGTGTAAACAAATCAAAGTGCTTTAGCCAACGGGTTTCTTTTTTCTTTTTAAATATTAATACCACAAAGACTGAAATTCACTGAAGCTGAGTCATTTTGCCCCTTCAACCCCTTGAATTAACTGTCATAGTCTTCATTTTGTGGTGGGTATGTGAGAAGTCTCTCCTCCCCACTTCCAGACTGAAACATTGACAAATGTTTTGCCCCTTGGAATCAATTTTACAACAGTGTAAATTGGCTGGAAATCATTACATTTAGCTGAATTTCTTTTGGATTTTTACCACAGAACTGTGGCCTTCTAAGTATTTCCTTGAAATCTTAGAGATGTTGATCATCCACCCCCCACCATTCCCTGGTTCCATGATATTCACATAACAAAGGGAAACAACAGACTGGGAAGAAAAGCAGAGCTGAAATCTCCCAGCTGGTCCAGAAGGGTCACAGTTATGGAGAAACAAACAAAAAAACAAATGAAATCAGGGGAACAAGAGAGATCTTGTAATCCTGGCTACTGCTGTTCTCTCCAGCCTGCTGCCTGACAGCCATGTCTCTCTTGCATAAGCCACCAACTCCAGCTGGGATGTGGCCAAAGAGAAACTCTATTTCTGGAATGGTCCAGAAAAGAAGACTTTGGCCACACTAAGGATTTTCTTAAACCCATTAGAGAAAAAAAAGTTTTTTTTTAATTAAATGCTAAAGTTTTACTGAAATTTATGCTGATTATGAATAGCATGTGCACATAAAAACTGGTGTGGATTGTACACATGATTCAGAAAGGAAGGGGAAACTGCTGTAGGTCGAGTTTCTCTTTATTTTTGCACCTGAACAGCCCCCTGTTTCCAACAGCCCACGCTGTAAGAACTTCCCTTTGCTTGTGCTCTTCAGCCCACAAACAAAATAATGACTCATTCTGTTCAGTTTAGCAGCTCTAGAAATACTTGACATCTTCAAAACCCCTCCCAAAAGCTTCACAAAGTTTGGTCATCCTAAGGCTACAGTGTAAAGCAGTAAAGTTTGAGGCTTTTTTTTTTTCCAAGTGTTTTTAACCTGGAGGAAAGCCACAGTTGTAGAGTTTTGCTCTGCAAGGATCTATACTGTGATCTAGGGCAAATATATATTAGTCAGTGTGACTTCTAAATTGCCCTAGATGACCAGTTGTGTTTAGAAGACACATCACATAGACATGAAGGACAATCTTTTGTTGGTAGATGGTGTCTTCATTCACCTCTGGATGAACCTGTTTTCTTGTAGCCTCTCAAAGCAAATCTCTTGCCAGATTTCAACCTCCCCTACTCACCTTAGTGCTTTAAACACCTTCTACTGTGAATGCACTGGAAAACTCTTACACAATGTTGTAAACCAGTGCAAACTTGCTTGACTCTGAATATCCAGCCTTGTCTCCCTTTCAGTCAAAAATCTCAATGCTGCATCGTGAAAAGTCAAACTAAAAACATTTCAAATTCCTCATTTGGGGTGAAGAGCAGATTGCAAAATGATTTTAAGCAAGTAGCCAAGAAATAGGATTCTAAGCAGGTGGCATGATGAAAGCCAGGAGCTGAAGTGTGGTGTTCTGCTCCCTGCTGCCCACCAGACCTGGCAAAAATGAGGACACTTACTTCATCTCTGTGCTTCCACTGACACCCTCAGCTTCCCAGAGCTTGCTTTTCTAAGTTGTGCTCTTCACTGGCAGCTGCAACACAGAAAAAGTGCAAGGAGCAATGAAGGCTTTCAGCAGTTTCACCATAATGCTAGTTGAATTACACCCTAATTTTGGCATCCAGCCTTTGGGAGAGATGTGATTAAGAGTCAGATCAGTTCAAGTGGCCATCGTGTTGAACTTTTCCTGATCTTTTCTGTGTGCAGCCTGGGGCAGGGACCCTGCTGTGCCCCTGGCACCCATCTCTGTGAGAGGGGTCTGGCTCTAGCTAGAAGAACCCAAAACCTATTTGAGACAAAGAATAAACGCTGATCCCCTGGAGTGTGCAGCAATCTTGATGCTATCACCCTAAAACACCTTTTTGGGGGGAATCGGAGAATCGTTTGGGTTGGGAGGGACCTCCCAGGAGTGCAACCATCCCCAGCACTGCCAGGGCACCACTGCCCCAGGGCCCTCAGCACCACGGGGGGCTTGGAAACCCCTCCAGGGATCACAGGGACTCCACCCTGGACAACCCTGGAGGGAAAGAAATTGTTCCTCAGCTCCAACCTCAACCTCCCCTGGGGCAACACTAGCACAGGGGGTCACCCCGCGATGGCAACACGCACCCAACCCCGAACCGCAGCCTCTTCCCTAGCGTTGCCACGGCTTAAAACGCCAACAACGGCCAATCCCGAGCCACCCCTGAGGGAAAAGCATCTATCTAGCCGCTCACAAACCTCCCTGCCAAGCTCGACCCCGCCCGATACCCTGAGGGAGCGATGGCGGCGGGGGGGGGTTGTGCCGGAAGGGGCCGAGCCGGGCTGTGCCAGGCTGGGCTGGGCTCGGGTCTCGGGAGTTGAGGGCGATGCTGCTGCCGCTGCTGCTGCTTCGGCGGGCTGGGGTGGTCGCCGCCTCACGGCAGGGGACGCGACGGTGCAGCCTGGGCGCCTGCTGCTCCTACCGCCTGCGAGATGCCCGTGAGTGCTGCCGCCTCCCCAGCACCGCTGCCGCCTGCCCTCGGTGCCGCCTTCACCGCGTCCCCTTCGCCGCCTCCCTACCCCGCGTCCCACTTCCCTGCTTCCCCTTCTTCTTTCCCCGTGTCCCACTTCCCCGCGCCCCTCTTCCGCCTTCCCTCCTTCCCCGCGCCCCTCTTCCGCCTTCCCTCCTTCCCCGCGCCCCTCTTCCGCCTTCCCTCCTTCCCCGCGCCCCTCTTCCCCCTTCCCTCCTTCCCCGCGCCCCTCTTCCGCCTTCCCTCCTTCCCCGCGCCCCTCTTC
>VYZU01050032.1:73545-94590 GCA_013401355.1 Ceyx cyanopectus
CAACCCCAGAGCACCCCCGCAGGTGAAGGCACCTTCAGGGGGTGTTGGGTCTGCAGTGGTGTCAGCCTGTGTCTGGTGCAATTCTGAGCTCAGCTGCTGGAACTGGTGTGGTGAGACTGGCAAGCTCAAAACAGAAGCCACCTAAGGAAAACGAGTTTTTTGCAAATAAGGGGGGCAAAATTTCTCTCTGCAGATGAAGCATCGAGAGGGGTGCAAGTCAAACTACAGCACTGCTTTGTGCAGCTGAGTCACTCAACAGGAATCTATTCTTACTTTTACTTCCCTGTGCATCAGCTGACTTGATTTAACTTTTGGAGCCAATATGCCAAAGCATCTTCTGATGCCAAAAAGTTCTGAAGTATTTAGTTGGAAACTCTGACCATTAATTTCTCATTTTCCAGTGCACCCCCTTTGGCAGAGCCCACTCACCATCCCTGGGGGCACCAGGCAGTCTCCCATCAATATCCAGTGGAGGGACAGTGTTTATGATCCCTTCCTGAAGCCTCTGAAAATCAGCTACGACCCAACCACGTGTCTGCACATCTGGAACAATGGCTACTCCTTCCTGGTGGAGTTTGATGATTCCACTGACAGATCCAGTAAGTGAAACTGGGGGAAAAAAAATAAATATTTAGTGACTTAATGCTTAGAGAGGAGAAATATTTGCATGCTCAGGGTCCAAACCACCAGGAATGTTGCAAATGAGAGAGCTTGTAATTAAATTGGAATTGTAAAGCCCAACAGGCTTCACTCTTGCTGTTTATTACAACAGACATTGCACACAAATCCTCTGCTGGAGGTTGAAACATCCTCTCCTTGCACAATTTTACTGCTCTGCCTTTTGATTTGGTGTCTGATAGCACAACAGGGTCAGTCTTGGGTTGTACATCCTTGATTTTAAAGGAGATTCCATCATTACACTCCATAGGAATCACCTGGCACTTCTCTCTTTGTTATCTCTCTGTATTCCAGGTGTATTTAGTGCATTGGAAATAATCAGCAGTAAAATGACTTATAGTTAGTGAGCACACAACCTTATCTCCTGGAGAATGAAATCTCTCTGAGCTGCCACCACAGGCAGCAGGTGCCTGTTTTTCAAGTGTTTTAGTGGAAGGAGGACTCCAAAAGATCTGAATCCACAGGTTGACCTGTTTTTTTTTTCTTCCCCATGAAGTGTGGGCATTCTGGCTGCCTCTTTCTGCATGGCTGTCTCATCATCCTCTTCCTCACATGAATCCAGGGCAGTGCTGGGTGCTGGTGGCAGGTGACCTTGTGACATATCAGTGACAGAAGCAGCAGAGCAGGGGTGTTGCTGGAAGCACAGCCAGGATTTCAAGTGCCTGCCTCTCTCCTCCACCTTTCTCTTTCCTGTTGTTATTTCTGGTTTTTCCCCTCTGGCTGCTGCTGGGTCCAGTCTGGGACATTCCCAGTGCCTGCTCCACAGCATCAGTGCTGATGGTGACAGAATTGCCACCCAGGGGGATACTAGTTTTGTATATATTCCATTTTTATTACTATTATTTTCATTCTAGCTGTTCTTTTCTAATCAGCAAGTGTCTCTCCCTTATTCCCTTTCTTTTCCTCTTTGGAGAGCATCTACTACAGGTCTCCTGGGCTGCTCCTACCCTAAATCTTGACACTTGGAAATCATCAAGAGTGGAAAACTGAGAGGAAATGAACTAGCAAAAATGCTTTTAAAGGGACTGGAAGTTCTTGTTTGTTTCCTTCTCTCTGTGTCCCTCTGCCTGACTTCACTCCAGAGACAAACATTCAATAAAATGATTATTATCATGACCTGGGTGTTTGCACACACACCAGGAATGGTGTGTTGGTGCACAAACACTCTGAAGAACTTGAGCCCCATCTTCATCCCAGCCCAGAAAGTTGCCTTTCTCCATGATATTTTTGGTCAGGAGTGTGTCTGCTCTGAGAGCTCAGAGGGAGTAGATGAAATTAATTCAATATCAATTTGCATGGCTTGGTTTTAGTCACTTTTTTATCACAAGTAGCCTATCTACTTAAAATCACACAACCCCTGGCTGGCTTTCAGGAAAGGGAGGGAAAAAAAAAAATCCCAAAAGACAATAAAGCAATGAGGCATTAAGAGCTTTTCTCCTTAGCTTTAAAGTGCTTAACTTCTTTTCCAAAGTCCTGTTGGGATTATGTTCTTTATACAGTGGTTTCCTATAAAATCTAACTGTGCTGTACAGTTAAAATCAACAAATTATCTTTACAGCCACACGATTTGTTGTTAGCCCTTTGGAATTAACTGTGGTCTCTCATTTAACACCAGATTCTGCTGGAGCAGGGTGACTTTGCAGGATGTTCTGCTTCCATTAGGAGGAAAGAAGTAAAGCCCAACAGGACCCAGAAAACTGGGCATAGATTTTTAACAAGCATCAAAGTAGCCAAGCAGTAGGAAACTCAGTTAAGGTCGTTGCTCCACCTGTTTGTTTGGGGTTTTTTTTTTGACTTGACAAATATATTTCAAGTAGGATCTTGCTGTGTTGCTTGTCTGGACAGTTCTAAATCATGCTTGTTGATCTGTGTGTCTTGTTTTCTTTGCTTCTTAGTAATTGTTGGAGGTCCCTTGGAGAACCAGTACAGGCTGAAGCAGTTCCACTTCCACTGGGGAGCTATAAACGACTGGGGGTCAGAGCACACAGTTAACAGTAAATTTTACCCAGCTGAGGTAGGAAATAAACTGCTGAGCAGTGCAAATAATCATGGGGACAGGGGTTGGGGCTCCCTGTGACTGGTCTGCATGCAGGAGGGCTCCTGATTTGCTGAATTGCAGCTTTCCTGTTCAGGATCAGACCTGGTAGGTGCCAAAGCTTTTGTTAGGAAGCTCATCTTCATTGTGTGTTCTGGAGAACAGAGTCTCTGGTCCCATTACTGGAAGTTTTGGGGATGTTTTCTTCTCCCTGAATGTGAAATTAAATACATATTTAAGGAGAAAATGGAAGATAACTGAACTCTCACACCCATATCTGTAATTGGTCCTGCTTACCCTGTATACAGTAACTTGGATATATGACCCCTTGGCTAACATTGGGAAGTTTATTCCAATTATCAGCAATTTTTGGTGTTTATTTAAGTCATTAGACCAACACAGAGCTGAGTTCTAGGGCAATGCAGCAGTTTCCAAGACCCCTTCATTTTGTGTTTTCATCTCTGAAGCAATTATTCAAGTAGCAAAACTTCTGTGATTAATTAAACTACAAAGCCAGCAGGAGGGTCAATGGAGCCAAGAGGGGAAAAAAATACCTTCAGTTCCAGGTATATTGATTTTTTTCTTGTTTTTTCTTTGTGCTTTTAACTAGCAGTTCTATAATCAGGCTCCCACAGAGAAAATCCCTTTCATATTTGGGAAATGGGCCTTAAAAAAGGGAAAACAATAAATCAGAAGCACAGTATTTTCCAGTAACATTCTAGTCCTGGTTTTTGATGAGTGTGAATTTGCAGGTAGCCTCTCAGAGTGCCAAGGGCTAAAGGAAGCAAAGATGAATAATCAGGTTTCTGGTTATCATTGCTGTGCTCTCTGCATGTGTTGATTTCTCCCTTCCTTCTGGTGCAGCTGCATTTAGTGCACTGGAATGCTGTTGTGTACCCAACTTTTGAAGAGGCTGTAATGGAAGGGAATGGCTTGGCTGTTATTGGAGTCTTTTTAAAGGTAATTTTGCTGTCATTATGCCCTTTTTTTTCTTTGTTAAAATCGATTTAGGACAAAATACTTTTAGATTGTTGTTGTTGAAAAAAAATACTGATTAAAATAGATGTGTGTAATGTCATCTTAATGATTTTCTACTTCCTCCCTGCCTTCTGCAGCTGGGAGCACATCATGAAGGGCTGCAGACACTGGTGGATGCCCTGCCTGCAGTGAAACACAAGGTGAGGGGTTTTTAGCTGTTATCACTAATGCAATCATATCCCAAAGGATACTTGGGAGACCAGCAACACCCTAATCAGTGCTCCCTGGAGGGCTCTGATTGACACCTTGGGTGAATTGCTGCTGATGCTGGAGGTGGGAGGTTAATTTTTAAGGAGGAATTGTGTACTTTAAGCTTTCCAAACCTCTTGGTTTAAGAAATGATGCTCTTGAGATTGCATCCTTTACTTTTTAGTGCTGTTTATCATTATCTAAAGGAGGGGTGTCAAGAGGATGGGGCCGGGCTCTGGTCAGTGGATTTTTCTCCCATCTTCGACCTGGAGATTGTTTGTTTGCTGTTCGAGATGGGAATCTCTGGCTCCTTTCTGACTTCTGCCAGGAGAGGGAGCTCTGGGTGCCCCTTTCCATCAGAAAACACTCCACAAAATCCACACCAGGAATTTTCCTGCCTTGGAAGCACATCCAGGTGAAGTCCCCGTGCTGTTATTTATCCCAGAAAGGGGCTTTTTAATCCAAATGAGCATTTGTGGCAACCCAGTGAAAAATCTGCCAGGTAAATGCCAAACAGTTCAGTGCCAAAAGCCCAACAAAAATCTGTGATTAGGCATCCACTGGGAGGATAGAATATGATATAGGATGTGAAATTGAAATAAATCATAGCCAAGATGTGCTGTGAGAGGGATCTCAAGTCCAAAGGGTGTTGGTCACCCAGCAGCTCCTCAGTTTAAAGGGTTTGAAAACCTTTGTGGTCAGTGTTTTCTGTGACTCCAGCACCCAACCCTGAGGAACAGCACAAAAAAATCTTTATTTTTTCTCATTATCAAGAAGCCTAAGAAAAAAACCAACCCAAACCAGGCTTTTTCTTTCCTGCATATCTTGGGAATACCCCAGGAGTCAGATGTTTCTGTGGGCAGTCACAAGCTCTGGAGCTCCTCCATGCAGTCTGCTATCTCAGCTGTGGGGCTGAGCCATTCTGGAGGCATTCATAGTGATGTGAGCTCAATGAAATTTTAGTTTTCCCCCTCCATGCTGCCTCCAGTCACGTGGTGAAAAGTAAAAAGCACAATTGTTTGCAGTCTGAGTGTATCTGGCAGAACTACCTGAACTTATTCCACCATTTATTCTTTCTTTTTCCTGTTTGCTTCCAGCTCCCACAAAGCCTTTGTCAGTTGGCCCTTTGCACTCCCTGTTTCTACTGCACTGAATTCCTAATGGCTCGTGGGGAGAACAGAAATATTCATTTTTTGTCTACTCACTAGTTGCCTTTTCTGCCTCCAACCCAGCTCACCAGTTCTGAACAAGTTTAGGGGGCTTGCAGTTCTTTTATGTAGATAATATTCACAATAATGTATTCATAACATACAGTATTTAATCTCATCAAGATCTTAAAATCTCCTGTCATTTGTCTTTATTTCTTTTTCCTCAATATACAACTTCTAAAATTCTTTTTTTTTTTTCCATGGGGTTTAGGATGCTCTTATTGAATTTGATGTCTTTGATCCCTCCTGTCTGATTCCTTCATGCCCTGATTACTGGACCTATGCAGGCTCTCTGACCACTCCCCCTCTTACTGAATCAGTCACCTGGATTATTAAGAAGCAGCCAATTGAGGTTGATGATAATCAGGTAAATCTCATGCTGATGTTTCAAATCATCCCATACCAGTTTGACTGCCATGGTGGGGAAGATAAACAGAAAGAGCTGCTAACCAGTAATTCTCTGTGAATACAGAGAGATCAGTGGCTGCTTCACACCCAGGTTTATCTCACAGCCAATATGGAGAGACTCCAGACCTCTTCATCTAGTGTGCCATGCTCCAAACAGATGCAAGCTCTGAAAAATAGTTTATGTGGTCTTAATGTTGTAGTTGACCCCATGGATCAGCACAGCCTGGGGGCTGACCTGTTGGAGAGCAGCTCTGGGGAAAGAAACCTGGGGGCCCTGGTGGACAAGGGGGTGACCATTAGCCAACAATGCGCCCTTGTGGCCAGGAAGGCCAATGGATCCTGGGATGCATTAGGAGGAGTGTGGCCAGCAGGTCAAGGGAGGTTCTCCTCCCCCTCTACTCTGCACTGGTGAGACCCCACCTCGAGTACTGTGACCAGTGCTGGGCACCCCAGTTCAGAAAAGACAGAGATTTACTGGAGAGAGTCCAGTGCAGGGCACCAAGATGCTGAAGGGAGTGGAGATCTCCCTGCTGAGGAGAGGCTGAGAGAGCTGGGGCTCTTTAGCTTGGAGGAGACCGAGGGGGGAGCTCAGCAGTGTCTATCAATATGTTAAGGGTGAGTGTAGGGAGGATGGAGCCAGACTCTGCTCAGTGTCATCCAGTGACAGGACAAGATGCAATGGGAGTCAGTTGGAGCACAAGAGGTTTAGAGGAAACACAAGGAAAAAGTTTTTCCCAGTGAGGGTGGCAGAGCCTGGCAGGGGCTGCCCAGGGAGGTTGTGGAGTCTCCTGCTCTGGAGACACTCAAAACCCGCCTGGATCTGTTCCTGGGTGACTTGCTCTAGGTGCCCCTGCTCAGGCAGGGGGGTTGGACTAGCTGATCTTCTAGCTCCCTTCCAACCCCTGACACTGTCCTTGTGTGACTGCTTTGTGTTTTGCCCTGAGCTGCCAGTCAGCCAGGTCCCAAAGTGGGGTGTTTCTCCCCCCCTCAGCTGGACGCCTTCCGGACGCTGCTGTTCACCTCGGCTGGGGAGGAGGAGAAGAGGATGGTGGACAACTTCAGACCCCTGCAGCCCCTGATGAACCGAACCGTCCGCTGCTCCTTCCAGTGCAGCCACCTCCTCAACGCTGATCTTCAGCCCCACGACCACTCTGAGCACATCAGCCCATAGCTGACCCACCTACCAGCCCAGCCCACCATCCCTGGACATCACTGATGGTGTTCAGGAGCTGTTCTTGCTTCTCCTGCAGTGCCACAGTGGGTCTGAGTGGCAGCTCCTCAGGAGAGAAGCTGGGGCTTCTTCTAGACTTGCTTTTTAAAGGAGTAAATAATAGAACAACCCTTAAATCAACTTGCTTTAAAGCAGGGATCAAGAAGGAATTGTTGGGACAGGTAAACTAAGGGCAGGAGATCTTTCCCCTTGCCTCTTCTCTGGACTGTTCTGGGCCTCTTCAGATGCTCTTGCAGTGATTTGTGTGAAGGAATAATCCCAAGTGAGCACGTGTTAGGAAGGAGGAGTTGTGAAGAAGGGAAAAGTATTAGCCCAGTCCTTCTGTGGAATTGTTTCAGAGGTTTGGGAAGAGAAATAGTTTTTCTTAGTATATATATATATATATATATATATATGTATGTATATATGTATGTGTGTATATAATCGTACAATGGTTTCGGNTGTATGTGTATATATATATGTATATGTATGTGTCTATATATATATACAGAGTATATATACACATATATATTATATATTCATATATACAGAGACTTTTCCACTGCTTCTCTTTTCCTTGGTGCTTAGGGTGACAAGAGAAGGAAAAAAGAAATGGCATCTAGAATGTAACTTGCCATTCTGCTGACTGCACAATCTGTGTTTGCTCTGGGTGCCACAGAATGTCCACTCTGCACCACAAGACCTCTTCCAAAACCTTGTGACAAACACAGAAGCTTTTTTGGCTTTGGCAGCTTCTACTGTTCTCTGTTAATAATGCACCAGGAGGAGAAAGCAGAAGAGAATTCACCAGTATCTCAGGATTGGCAAGAGCAGCAAATGAGGTGAAAATGTCCAGTTGATCCCAGGAAAGGGATCTCATCAAAGGAAAGCAAAATTAGAGAAGCCCCAGCTGATCCTGCCAATGGGTTTTGGCAGAAATAAAACCCACAAACCCAAAACCATTTCTGAAACCTAATCCAGTGCTAGGAAATTATGGACAAAAATGCAGCATTTGGATACTTAAAAGATTATATCTATTTTTTTTTCCCACTAATTCATAGAGCAACAGCACACACTCTTCAAAGTATTGTCTTAAAATGTACTTTTTTTATCAGAAGAGTTACCTACCTTCAAGTGGGGACCAGATTTATAGCACCTTATGGTAAGTGGTGGTTGAAATTTCTTTGTGGACAGGCCAAAAGTGTGGTGTAAGCTGTCAGCAGCTGCCACAAGTATTATCTACCTCTGAATCCTACTACTACTAACCATCATTTTCCCTCAAGCACCTTTTTCCCTGGCTTTTCATGCCTCACTGTATTTCACAGTGTGCCTGTGCATGTAATTCATGTACAACTGAATGGTCAGATGCTCTGACGAGGACCAGATCTGTCTGTAAACTCCTGGTGAGGTCTTGATTGATTGCATTTGAGGAGTTTTCCTGGAGAACAGATGTTATTTGGTCTGCTTGCTGCCTGTAAGGAAGGTCACTGGTTGCTGGTGTGGCTCAGCACCAGTCAAGTCAGGACATCAGCTTGGCAATGTTCAATTCAGAACTTCAGAATCCAGGCTTTTTTAAGTCCAAGCATTCGTTTTTAAAAGCACTTTAACACTTTTTAGTGTGACCCTGATGGTATCAAGTATTTTGAATATTCTTGTTTACCCCATTAAGTGCCCAAGTCTTGCCTTTGCTTCCTTAGTAGCTCTACCTCAGGCTGTTATGTTGCAACAGTTGTGCCTTTCTCCCTTGGCAACTGGAAATGTGGCCACTTAACCTGAGAGTGAATCTATGCAATACATATAAGAAAACCTCCCTCTCTCTCTTCTGTCCCATTTATTTTTACTGTGCAGTCTATTCAACATGTCAGCATGTGCCTTCTGTTTCATTCTCTCTCCAAGCCCTTACAGTTTGGTTGAACCTTCCCATCTTGGTTGGACTCTGTAGGATGATCCCATTTGCACCAACTTGCTTGAACTAAACCTCCTCAGATGAACTTCAGGGCATCATCAGCCAGACTTTGTGATGTTCCTGGGCTGCAGAATCACATCAGTGATGCTCTGGCCAGAGAATGACAGGTTCCAAAATCTTCACATTTTCTTCCTCTGTGTGTAAATACTATTTTTTTTAATATATTTATAACATGCTCACCATTATTCATCCATCAGATATATTGCTGCATATTCTATTTTCAGTGATCTATTCAAAATTCTCATAGAGATTTCCTGAAGTTGTTAAAATATCACCATGGAAGCTTTGTGAGAGAATAGGTTTATTATTATATTAGGTTTATTATCCAACTACACAGTTAACACAGTGTACTCCATCCATAGTTAGGATTTATCCAAGTATACTGACATAAAATTAATCCATTTAAATTTCAAATATCTAGAAACAGAGTCAGCATAGGAAAAAAAGGAGCTACAAAAAGCAGCTTTACAGGGAATTTCTGTTACAGTTATTTTGCTGGGTTTTGAGTCTGTTTCCCTGTTTGTATTTTAGCATCTCTGCTAAGTGAGGTTCCATCTCCAGTGCAGGGCAAACAGTGGTTGTAATTAGTCTGGAAATGAACAGAAAAGTTTTCTATGTTTTTGGGTGGGTTTATTGTGCTTCTTGGGTTTTATTTGTTTGTTTTGCTGGGTGGTTTGTTTGTTTGGGTGGCGGGTTTTGTTTTTGTTTTATCTCTGTGTGTGTTTTTTGGCTGTTTAATTTTTCTGTTACAATGCCCTTGCAAAAACTAACTTCAGGAAAAATACTTCAGTGTAAAAGAGGAGATGGGATGTAATTCTTTTGCCTTATTCATTGCTGGTGGGTGGAAAAACAATTTGATTGTTGCCCTGGAGGGAATCTTTGTAATAGTTTTGCACAACTAAGTGAAACTCTGTTTGAAAGGTGTCTTTTAGACTCTGCTTTTAGATGGCACAATCCAGAAGGGTCAAAGCACACGTTTGTATTTGTGTAACAGTCACTTTTTAAATTAATACTGAAGTGGGAGGCATTCCTGTGGCAATAAGTGCTGGGAATTACTTAGTCAATAGCATTTGTTTTAACATTTGGAGGCCTTAATTCTTAACTCTTAACCTGGATTTTTTGGCACCTCTTTGCTTTTGTTTGTTCTTCCCCTATCTCATTTTGGTGGCAGGGATTACATTGTGTATTTTAAAGTCTGTGATTTGCCTCATCAGCATTTTCTGATTGGTTTTGGTGGACATCATGTGGAACAGGGAATGCCTTTTGCTCTCCTTTTCTCTTACCTGATGTAAAGAAACTTGTAGCTGCTGGATTTTCAACTGTTACATGAGTCTGTTCAATAAAGACAGAGAAACTGGTGCCTGTATTTCGTTGTGTAATTAAGCTCTGCAAGTTAAAACACTTAATTTATTTTTTTTTTCTGTCAAGAGAAGAATACAGTTCCTCCTTGAGAATGAACCAGTCCATTATGAGTGGAGTCTAATCAGATGTCAGCCATTCTGTGATACTTAAAAGCTATGAAAGACTCTGCTGAACTGTATTCTAATTGGAATGAAAGAACAATGACCTCTCTGTTGCCACTGTACTGATGGAAGGATATCTAATTATTTGGTGCATCCAGCTGGCTGCACCGTGCTGTCAAAAATAGGATTCCAAATTTTGAGGATCTTTGCTAAACTGTTTCCTTTGACCTTGATCATTTAACTCAACCTGGCAACTAAACTGCTTTTTTTTCTTCTTCCAGGGCGTAATTGGTCTTGCTACAACTCAGCCTTGATCTGATGCAGGGTGTAACTTTGGAGTTTCAGAGTGGTGGTGGCTACAAGAGTCTTAGCAAATAACCCCCTGAAAAGTTTCAGTAAAATAAATTGCCTTAATAAATTAAAAAAAAAAAAAAAAGGTTAATGGTGTGAAATAAGCATTATTTTTTATTTTAATTTGATTTTTATTTTATTCTTTTTCACAGCTTAGAGTTTAGATATGTAAACAGGTTGAACTAATTTAACCAAGTTTCCATTTCAATTGCTGGGAAGATACCTTCCTGGTTAAGGAATTCCCTTCTAAAGTAATTGTAGGCAATAATTTTAATTAAGACTATGCCATTTGGTACCCTTTTTTCTTTGGTTTTCATTTCAGCCTGAGGAAAGAGAAGCATGGCCTGAGTGAGGCCTACTCCATTCCTACTACTCTTTTAAGGGTTCTAAAAGCCACCACCACTTCCATTTAGCCAACAACAAGAAAAAAATACCATTTACAAGCTGTTGCATCAGTGTAGCTGAGGTGTTTGCTGAAGAACTGGCTTATTTGGTGCCAGCAGGCTGGCTCATTTTGATCCTCCCTGATAAATGGTTACCAAAAGTACACTGTTGCTTCTAACAAATGGCCAATTTACTCCTGATACTGCTAATTACTTGTCTCTCTAACAAATAATTCTTTCCTCCTTGCTTTTTGATGTGACAAACTTTGAAGTGCCTGAGTATTAGCACATGGAGAACTGATTGGATAATCAAATATAATCAAATAGTCTTCAAAGATTCTGCAGAGTAACTTAAGGGGGGGGGAGCTGAAGAGAGTTAATGTTTGTGGTCAGAACTGGTAATAAAACTTGGCATTGGTGAAGTGCTTTGAAGTTCTAAAGCATGATATGAACACACCCTAAACCATGACTGCAGGGCAGGTATTTTCTCAGTAATACAAATGGAGAAAGAGGTACAGACTTAAATGGATTCATTTACAGCAGAGGCAGGTATGTGGCTGACTTGAAATACTCTGCTGCTTGATCCCAGGATTGCCAAGTGGAAATGGTGTCCAAACCTGTGAATTCTTAGCTGTTTGTCTGTGAAGAAATTAATTTTTAGAAGAATCAGAGGGAGAGAGAAAAAGATCATTTGTTTGGTCCCATTCTTGTAAAAGTTAATGGAAATTTCTGTGACTGAGGCTTTATCGGGTGTAAAATGCCAATCAATCATCAAGCAGTTAATTTAATTGCCTTTAAGGTAAGAATTTAGAGCAGTGGTGAAGTAAATCCACTGATTATTTTGTTCACCTGGATATACAGCTGAGTTTGAGCACTTGGCTGAAAACCTCTCTAAAGCACATAGATTATTTCAGTTCCAATCCTGGCTGCTGGATCCTGATGTAATGAGGCCAAGACAGCAACAATCCCCTTATATTTTAAAGACCTGGATTGTTTAGTTTTGTTTACTTGGGTTTTATTGTTTGTTTGTTGGGGTTTTGTGTGTGTGTTTTCATTTTTCTGATTTTTATGTGATTATTTTGCCTGTGATAAAGTATGAAATACAGTAACAAGTAGCTGTTGGTAAATCTTGCTTTGAGAAATAATCAGTTTAGATTACAGCTTTATAGTTTCTGTGATCTTTTGTAGAATAAAGAAATGTTTTGGGGCTTTCAGGGAAATTCTGTGCTAAATACTTTTGCTGTTCTATTTTTAATTGTGTGCTTAGTATCTTTTGCTGTTCTCTTTTCAATTTAATTGCCATAATCTCTGCAATCTCTTCAGGATCCCATTTCTCTTTGTGAACGAAGCAAAGGCGTTTGGTGCCAAGGTCTGGTTCGTTCTGAGGTTTCTTCCTAAATCCAGATGCTGCTCTAAATGGAGAAACGATGGGGTTTGGAGGCCCTGCTGTGGCCAGCAGCTGACACTAGGTGTCATGGTCCGATTGATGCTGCAAGGGGATGCCCAGGGCTCCTGCGGTGCTTGAACGTGCCCAAGATGCCCCATTGCCAGTGTGAGGTACCTGGAAACGTTTCTAATATATTCCATCTTCTAATATATTCCATTTTTCCCCAGAATGCAGATCTCACTTTTCTCTGGAGTATCTTGCAGCAAGGCTCCTGACCCACCCTGCTGCCTGTACTGAAGTGTGGCTGAAACACACACAAGGAGGAGGATGGTCCAGGGAAGATGGACAACGACCTTGGGTTTCAGAGCTGGGGCACAACTTCTTGGGTGACACCAGCTACTCACCTGCTGAGGAACAGCTCCTCGAAGGTATTGCTTCCAGCTCTCAGTGGCAATGATTGTTGTGAGGAATCAGGGCTTTAGCCTCTGAGCTCATCTTCTATCCCACAAGGACAAGAGGGAATCTGAATTGGCTAAAGAATTCCCTCCTTAGGCACTACAGTGAAGCATCCCACTAAGCTTCTCTGGATGCAAACCCAATGTTTTTACTGAGGTAGTGGGATAGAAATTGCCCTTCAGTGTGATCTTGGCACCTGAAATGGCAGGTGGATTTCTGCAGTGCCTCTGCAGAGAGGCAGTGACAAGGCCTTAGCCTGTGCTTGTGAGAACATGTCAGATGGAAGAGATCTCTGGGGAGCTGAGCAGTGCTGAGCAAGAGCTAAAGGGCTCCTGGGGACAAGAGGATGGGGCCAGACTCTGGGCAGTGGTGCCCAGCGACAGGACAAGGGGCACTGGGCACCAACTGGAACCCAGGAGGTTCCATCTGAGCAGAAGGAGAAACTTCACTGCTGTGAGGGTGTTGGAACTGTCAGGGTGTCTGTCTGCTGAGGGTGTCAGGCTGTCCAGAGAGGTTGTGGAGTCTCCTTCTCTGGAGAGATCCCAAACCCCCCTGGACACTGCACTGCTGGGCACCCTGCTCTGGGCAACATGGTAGCTGAAAGAGACAGAATGGTTTGGGTGGGAAAGGACCTTTCAAGATCATCTAGTGCCAGTCCCACTTGCATGGAGCAGAGACATTTGCAACTGCAGCAAGATGCTCAGAGCCCCCCCAACCTCTGGGCAGCCTGGGGCAGGCTCTGCCACCCTCAGCACCAACAATCTCTCCTTCTTTCCAGTCTCAATCTCCCTCTTTTAGTTCAAACCATCTCACCTGTCCCAACAGCCCCTGCTCAAAAGTCCCTCCCCATCTATGTGGCAGACCCCAGAGGGTCTCCCTGGAGCTTCTCCTCTGCAGGCTGAACCCCCCCAGCTCTCCCAGTCTATCCCAGCCCTCCCACCATCACTGTGGCTCCTCCGGCCCTGCTCCATCGGCTCCCTCTCTCAGTGCTGAGCCCTCCAGCGAGCTAAAGGGGATGAGGAGGGGATGCCCCCCACACCACCACCGCCGCTTCCCGGGTGCCAAGCGCCGCACCAATCCCACCCCTTCCCTCCTCCTCCTCCTCCTCCCCCCGGAAAGGCGGCCCCGCCGTCGGTCCCTCCTCAGCGGGAGGCGCTCGCTTCTCACCGCCCATCGCCGCCGGAACAAAAGGAGCGGCCGCATGGTGGCTGCTGAGCTGCCGGCCCCGCACCGAGCCCCGCGCCCAGCCCCGCACCCAGCCCCGCTCCGCCACCCGCCACCATGTCGGGCAGCGGCGGCGGCACGGTGAAGAAGAGGAGCCCGGCGGCTTCGTCTTCCTCGCTGGCTCAGGAGGAGGAGAAGCAGGCGATGGAGAAGATGCTGGAAGCGGCGGGCGGCGGAGCTCAGGAGAACGGCTGCGCCCGTTCGCCTTCCCCTTGCGCGGCGGCGGGGGGCGAGGGGGTGACCCTGCAACGCTCCATCACTCTGCTCAACGGCGTGGCCATCATCGTCGGCACCATCATCGGCTCCGGCATCTTCGTCACCCCCACGGGCGTGTTGCGGGAGGCCGGTTCTCCGGGGCTGTCGCTGGTGGTCTGGGCCGTCTGCGGGGCGTTCTCCATCGTGGGTGCTCTGTGCTACGCCGAGCTGGGTACCACCATCACCAAATCCGGCGGGGATTACGCCTACATGCTGGAGGTCTACGGCTCCCTGCCCGCCTTCCTAAAGCTCTGGATAGAGCTGCTCATCATCCGACCTTCCTCGCAATACATCGTGGCTCTGGTGTTCGCCACCTACCTGCTCAAACCCATCTTCCCGACCTGCCCGGTGCCCAACGAGGCTGCCAAGCTGGTGGCGTGTCTGTGTGTCCGTAAGTACCACCCCCCCCCCCCCCCCCCCCCCCGGGTGCCCGCTGCCCGGCTTTACCCCGCGTGTTTTGCCATCCATCGCCTTGCCCACGCAGCCAGCTGCCTTCAGCCCATCGCATCATCCCCCCCCGGTGCCAGAATCCCTCCATGCTGGGTGTTCTGAGCAGCACGGGTGGCAAACGTGCGATTAAATCGAGCAAAAAAAATCAATAATGATTCCCAATCGTAATTCCCCAAGCGCTGGAGAGCATCTTCGGTTGCCTTGTGCATCACCCTGCTTTCCTCGGGGTAAAAACCCCCTCCCGAGCCTGCGGTGCTGAGCTGCTGGGGTGGCAGGGATGGGGGTGCAGATGCAGGGGAGGAGGATGGCGTGTGCTTGGGAAGCTATCTGTGGTGAGCAGCTGGTGCTGAACGTGGCGTGTGCTGCGGTGCCGGGCTCTTTTCAGCACCAGCTCTGAGTGTTGCACGGATAAGGATGCTCAAAACCTGGGTGTTTTTTCTTTTATCTCGTGAGACGTTGCCTTGCTGAGAAGTTCAGCGGTGCCAGATGAATGTAGGGTGCTGCTGTCTGGCCGTGGCACGAACATCTCCTCCTCTGCTGCAGCTTTTATCGTCTCTCTGCTGTTTTGAGGTCTGTGGTTTTGCCACTGAAGCCCCATTTTCCATTCCCCCGGTGATTGCCAAGTCACCCCATCCAAATTTCCTCCTTCTTTACATGCAGGACCAGTTTCTGCTTTCCTCTCCCCATTTCCTAATCAGTCTGTGTTCCCCCCGGTAGTTTTTGTGCCATTATAAAGATGTTTATTTTCCCAATACACTTATTTTGGTGCGGGTTTTATGGAGCATCTATGTGATGTGCATAGCTACAGTGGGGTGATCTTTTCATGTTTTCATTCTGAGCTTGTGAGGAGAAGTCATCAGCTTGTCCCTGTTGTCCCAAGGGGAGCCTGTGTCAGATTCCTTCACCCTCTGAGGAGCACAGGCACTCAAAAGTGGCAGCACGTGGTCGTTGTGGGAAGATAAGGTTGCCTGTAAATGTCTTCATACACAAACTGTCTCTCTGCTATGAAACCTTCTATCACTGGCTAGTCAAGAAGAGAAAGAACAGGTTGGGCAGCAAATTCTGCTTGAAATTCACTCCTTGCCCAGGTAAATTGTTAGGAACTCAAGGGCAAGTAGGAGAGGAACGTGGACTTTCCATCCATGTTTTGAGCAGAGGGGAGTGTGTGCATTCAAAAAACACAGTCACCCAACAAAGAACAAATATTTCTGCTCGTGGGGTTCTTGCCTCGAGTAGGATCTTGAGAAAAATCTGCTTTTAGAGATTTCCTGCAGCGTGGTTTATTTGCAGTGACAGAGAAAAGGGATGTTGCACGTGGCACTCAGGTTTGTTGCTGAGGAGCTAACAGAGCTTTGATAGTTGGATTTTCTGACTGGTTTCTGTCAAAGTTTTGCTGTGCAGGAGGCAGCACAGTTGCCAAAACCTTTGAGAACCTGTTTCTAATAAGAAGCCACTCTCCATCTGCAGGATCTTGCCCAGAACAGGGAGGATGAGCTGTCACTGCTCCCATGTTACTGCTCAGGAATGAAGTGCAGGGGCAGACTGGTGAGATGCTTGGTGACAGGGTGAAACTTCTTGGTGCCAGGTTCCCACTTCTGCAGTAAGTCTCCAACTTGCTTTTGCTAGCAATTAGGAGTTTGCCCAAAGCAGGGTTTGTTCTTGAACCTTTATCTTGAAATGTCAAGGCAGGAGTTGCTAGTTGAAGAAATCTGCATCATTTCCATGTGTTTCTTCTTTCAACTTCACTCCCCCACCCCCCTTGCACCACTGGCTATTATTTTGTTTGTGCTTTGAGTTTCATTTTTGTTTGTCTCCTCTGTTACAAAAGGTTAGTTCACGGTGCATTGCCTCCAGCAAGTTACTTCTCTGCAACTTTGATTTTTTTTTTGGTGTTTTTTTTTTTTTNTTTGCCATCCATCGCCTTGCCCACGCAGCCAGCTGCCTTCAGCCCATCGCATCATCCCCCCCCGGTGCCAGAATCCCTCCATGCTGGGTGTTCTGAGCAGCACGGGTGGCAAACGTGCGATTAAATCGAGCAAAAAAAATCAATAATGATTCCCAATCGTAATTCCCCAAGCGCTGGAGAGCATCTTCGGTTGCCTTGTGCATCACCCTGCTTTCCTCGGGGTAAAAACCCCCTCCCGAGCCTGCGGTGCTGAGCTGCTGGGGTGGCAGGGATGGGGGTGCAGATGCAGGGGAGGAGGATGGCGTGTGCTTGGGAAGCTATCTGTGGTGAGCAGCTGGTGCTGAACGTGGCGTGTGCTGCGGTGCCGGGCTCTTTTCAGCACCAGCTCTGAGTGTTGCACGGATAAGGATGCTCAAAACCTGGGTGTTTTTTCTTTTATCTCGTGAGACGTTGCCTTGCTGAGAAGTTCAGCGGTGCCAGATGAATGTAGGGTGCTGCTGTCTGGCCGTGGCACGAACATCTCCTCCTCTGCTGCAGCTTTTATCGTCTCTCTGCTGTTTTGAGGTCTGTGGTTTTGCCACTGAAGCCCCATTTTCCATTCCCCCGGTGATTGCCAAGTCACCCCATCCAAATTTCCTCCTTCTTTACATGCAGGACCAGTTTCTGCTTTCCTCTCCCCATTTCCTAATCAGTCTGTGTTCCCCCCGGTAGTTTTTGTGCCATTATAAAGATGTTTATTTTCCCAATACACTTATTTTGGTGCGGGTTTTATGGAGCATCTATGTGATGTGCATAGCTACAGTGGGGTGATCTTTTCATGTTTTCATTCTGAGCTTGTGAGGAGAAGTCATCAGCTTGTCCCTGTTGTCCCAAGGGGAGCCTGTGTCAGATTCCTTCACCCTCTGAGGAGCACAGGCACTCAAAAGTGGCAGCACGTGGTCGTTGTGGGAAGATAAGGTTGCCTGTAAATGTCTTCATACACAAACTGTCTCTCTGCTATGAAACCTTCTATCACTGGCTAGTCAAGAAGAGAAAGAACAGGTTGGGCAGCAAATTCTGCTTGAAATTCACTCCTTGCCCAGGTAAATTGTTAGGAACTCAAGGGCAAGTAGGAGAGGAACGTGGACTTTCCATCCATGTTTTGAGCAGAGGGGAGTGTGTGCATTCAAAAAACACAGTCACCCAACAAAGAACAAATATTTCTGCTCGTGGGGTTCTTGCCTCGAGTAGGATCTTGAGAAAAATCTGCTTTTAGAGATTTCCTGCAGCGTGGTTTATTTGCAGTGACAGAGAAAAGGGATGTTGCACGTGGCACTCAGGTTTGTTGCTGAGGAGCTAACAGAGCTTTGATAGTTGGATTTTCTGACTGGTTTCTGTCAAAGTTTTGCTGTGCAGGAGGCAGCACAGTTGCCAAAACCTTTGAGAACCTGTTTCTAATAAGAAGCCACTCTCCATCTGCAGGATCTTGCCCAGAACAGGGAGGATGAGCTGTCACTGCTCCCATGTTACTGCTCAGGAATGAAGTGCAGGGGCAGACTGGTGAGATGCTTGGTGACAGGGTGAAACTTCTTGGTGCCAGGTTCCCACTTCTGCAGTAAGTCTCCAACTTGCTTTTGCTAGCAATTAGGAGTTTGCCCAAAGCAGGGTTTGTTCTTGAACCTTTATCTTGAAATGTCAAGGCAGGAGTTGCTAGTTGAAGAAATCTGCATCATTTCCATGTGTTTCTTCTTTCAACTTCACTCCCCCACCCCCCTTGCACCACTGGCTATTATTTTGTTTGTGCTTTGAGTTTCATTTTTGTTTGTCTCCTCTGTTACAAAAGGTTAGTTCACGGTGCATTGCCTCCAGCAAGTTACTTCTCTGCAACTTTGATTTTTTTTTTGGTGTTTTTTTTTTTTTTGAGTTAGCTTTTCAACTGCCTGGTGCCAAAACCACATCATGAACTAGGAACAATAAATGAAGCAAATCTGGTCCAAGGGCTCGGCGAGTCACACAAAACTGCTGTGGACTAACAAGCTGCTTTGTTATTTTCTTGTGCCAAACATGCCCCTTACCCAGTCACATAGGGTATTTTCTTCTCCAAGAGCCCTAGGTTAGGAAAAAAAAGGCCTTTTTGTGCCCATGCTCTGAAGTGTACGGTAACAAATTATCTCCAGGAGGGGCAGAACAGTTTGGGAAGCAAGAGGAGGGGAATTTGGGGCCCTGGGCTGGAATACAGTTGACTTATTATGTAGCCAAAACCCAGCCTTCTAGAACAGCACCAGCTGTATTCTTCACAGAGTTTGTGCCTCAACACAAAATGCAGTTGGCCTCATGGTTTCTAGTAAGAGGAGAAGCAACAGAAGTTGTTTGTTGCCACTCTGAGTGTTGCTGGTGTTGAACAGAGGAATAAATAATGTGCTGTTTGGTATTTGCCACTGTGAAGTACAGAAAATGAATCTTTAAGCGTTGAGATAATCTCAATAAATCACAGTTTTGAGAAAGAAAAAGCAGTTGGAACAGGGAAGTTTTGTTCCCCTTGAGGTGTCGAGGAAAACAAGGTGGGTGGTTAAGTAGAATTTGACTCCAAGCAGGTTATTTTCTGCTATCAGGGTTGTAATCTGCAGACAGTTGGTATAAGACAGCTTGAACTCTTTCTTCCCAAGGCTGCCAAATAGCAGTGTGGGAATTGACTGCAGGGAAGCCTTCCTGGAGCAAGGTGGGTCAAGCTGTTCATCCTTTGTTTTATCCTCACCACAAACCTGCCAGTGCTCCCTAGGTGTAGGAATTGGAGGGTGCTTGGGCTTAACACTCTTCAGGCTGCAGGTTATTTGGGTAACTCACACCCTGAGTGTGATTTTACCTGTTAGATTGGATGGCTGGGACTTTTGGAAGTGATAAATCACAAAAGCAGGTGCTAAGAGGTAAGAAACACAAGGTCCATCTGGTACCCAAGCATTTTGGAGCAGAAAAAAGAGCATGACACTGAGAATTTGTGCATCTGCAGGAAAGCCCAACAAGCATTTGAATTCCCCCAAATAGGATCTCATCTAAATTGGTTTTGCCCCATCTGGAGAGGATGAGGGGAGAGTTATTAGCTCCTGACTTGGCATATTTGATGATATCCCCACAACAATATTGCACATGGCAAGGAACTGAACTCCTGAGGATCCTATACTCTGTCTCAGGGGGATGTTTGAAGCTGGCTGCCAATTGGGTTAATATTACTTACATTTGCATGGATAAAACTTAACAAGAAACCTTAAAAACCCCAGAGCACAACCTGCTCCTCACTGTGTTCTCCAGAGATGCTGAAGGATGGCAGGTTTCACATTGCCCAGTGGAAGACAAGGTGTATATTCCTTATTTCCACCTCTTAATTTGAACATTTGAGAGCAATTTCAGTCTGGGAAACTCCCTGCAGATGAGGGAGAAGAGGGATAATGCTGCTTCCAGACCCAAGCTGCTGCTTGTGTGGTGTATCCCATCCTGAGCTGTTCTTCCCACACACAGCCTGCCACACACCCCCCGTGTGCTCCAAACCAGGTTGTTCTGGGATTTACTTCTTTCTTGACAATATAATCTACTCCACACAACCCCTGCCAGTTGCAGAGAGTTTTGATCTTCAATGTCAAAGCAGTGATTTGACTGCTTGCTCCTGAAGCCTTTTATCACTTGTTCATTAGATATGCTAATCTGCTGCTAATAACCCCAATATTGCTGCAGCAATAGCTGCTCCTTCCAAAGCCACAGCATTTTAATCTTCTTTCACATTCCTTTGCTGCTCCTGAAATATTCTTTGGGGCACTCCGTGGAACTCCAGGAAAACCATCACAGGTTTTTCAGTTGGCTCTTTGGTTATGAAAGGGCTAATAGTGGGAGAATTAGTAGCAGTCAGGGCAGAGTTGAGTCCTAATAACACGTGTCATATGGAAGGGTAAGTGGCTGGCAACCCCCCTCCCAAATACATAGTGAGTTGCAGGAGGAGAATGGTATGAAATCCAGGGTTTGGCAGAAGTGTATAAACAGATGCCTTGAACTCTTGCCAAATTACAGCCGTGGTCCAGAAGTGAATATTCAGTGTCAGCATTTCAAGCAGAAAGCCCATATGTTGAAAGCAGGAAGGTCTTTATTTGGCATTAAGGTTTTCTTTTCCATCTGACAAAGTTTGGCCCTTTGATGGGTCTCTGTCAGGTATTCAGATGGTGAGCAAGGCAACCACAAAATCCATCTCACACTTGTCTGTTTAAATTGGGTTCATTCTGCAGTCTTGCTGCTTGGAATTAATCTGCCAGGACAAGCAGGGTGTGAAGCTTTGAAGCTTTTTTTTTTTTTTTCCCTCCTTCTTCAGAAAGGTGGATTAAATGCCTAAGCTGTATCAGTAAATATCCACTTGTTTGATCAGAGTGGAAGGAAGGGGCTTTGTGGAATCCCTGCTGCAAGGCTGGGGCTGCTTTAT
>VYZU01050033.1:4043-14071 GCA_013401355.1 Ceyx cyanopectus
CTATAGCCAATTACCAATAGAAAAGCAAACAAACAACAAAAGGAAAAAAAACAAAACCCAACAACAATGAATAAAATAAAATAAAATAAAATAAAATAAAATAAAATAAAATAAGAGCTCTTTTTGGATGTACTAAAATCACCAAAAGCAGTGTCATGCCTTCATTATCTGCTGAGGTAACCCATACTTGAAGCACTTAATTTGAATGGACAATGTATTTGTTTTTTTTCTGTTACAAACAGACACTTGTCTGTTCTTTCTCCTTTTGCATTCTGCATCTGTCTTATTGCAACAATGACTTTAACATGCTCAAAATTCATTAATAAATGTGTCAATATATTATAGAAATAAAATCAAATATTAATTTATTATCTTTATTATATGACAGTGCTATTATTACTTTATTTAGAATGAACAATTATTTGAGCTTTACTCTGCAGTCCCTTTTGAATGTAAGTTCTTATAATGTGACTTTTAAAGGTATTTAACTCCAAAATAGGTATGAATGCATGTATATTTCACAAGAAGAATTTACCCAGCAAATTCATTCAGGTGTTAGTTGTTTTTAATATAAGAATAAAATCTTTTGTGTTCTAAACAACATCTATTTTTATCTTAGGGTTTTATTTATATACTTGTATAGAAATATTGCTGATTCTTTTATTCCATGTGTGTCTTTTCAAGAGGTAATTTTTCGTTTACCCATGTAATTGGAAAGGAAAAATGTTTGCTATGAAAATAGAGTAATTGCTTCGGCTCTTAATTTCATGCTTATGTTGGAATTGAAAGGTGTTTCTTCATTAGCATCAAGGAGGAAGGAGCTGGTCATCTATGAATAACTCATTCATATTGCAGTCACAAAGCTACAGTAGAGTGTCAACTCTGGAATCAATAACAAAAAAGTACCCACAGGTCTCAGCAAATAGGATGGCCCAAACCTTGCCCATAGACTAAATCCAGGACGAACCAAAGGGTATCCCAACAATCTGTGTAGGATAACCAAGACTTGGCATGATATTCAGTAACACAGGGTAATGTATTTATCATGTTAGCATTATTGTTTCATTGTCTAATTGCATTATTTTCTATCAGAATTCACTGACAGAAGTGTTTATAAATTTATTTACCTTTATGTGATGTTGCATCTAGTAGGACCTAGGCTTTTATATAAGTATTCATGTTTAAAGAGCCATTTTCATTTGTTGTAATTTGATTTAATATCACAGATTCACATATCTGTTTGCTTTCAAATTAGTTTTCCCAATGATAGTACTTCAAAGGTATTTGAGCAACTCATACCCATTGATTTGAAAGGAAGAATGTTGGAGGAATTGGCCTGAAGACCTGTTAACAGCTATAGAAGACTTAGAAAGGAATAGACAAGAGAAAATCACAACTCCTTGTCCTCACTCTCTATAGCTGTGCTGTGGTGGCCAGTCTGTTTTGAATAGATTATGTCTAAAAAAAAAATAAAAGAAAAGAAAAGATGGTAGTTTCATCTGAATGCTAGTTCTGTAGTTGGATTTTAACTAATGTTTTGGGTAGATGCCACAAGTAAGAACCAAAAATATTGGTAGATTTGATAATTTAGAAGATTTAGAAGACCATTCAGTAGAAATTAGATGCAATAATATTCAGTAAATCCTGTATACCAGTCAAGACTGGTATGGCTTTCAGGATAAAGCTGAAGATTTTCTTAATTTNGTATATCTGTGCTTTTATAATGTAGTGAGCATGCATATATATGTTATATATATATTTTACGCACATATATATGTTAGTCACATAACCATGGCATTGACCCCATAAATCAGTAGTGGACAAAACCTAAATATAAGCATGTTCATGAGAAATTATTTATTTTTTAGTCATGTTGGGTAGCAAAATGATAGCAGTTGGAAAAAGGTAAAGATGTTCTATTTGTCCACTACACAGAATGGAACAGATACATTAGTGATTGATTCTCTGTTAATGTCATTATTACCTTGTTAACAGCAGGTGGATCTGATAAAAAGTTTAAATCCTGTTCTGTGTAGTTATTTTTGTGCCAAAGAAACTTTCACTGTCCTCCGCATGTTTACTTGCATGCATTTGTACAACATTGGGCTTACTTAGGTTGAAATTAATAATAAGTAATTTAAAGAAAGCAAAATATTAAAGTTAAGGACCTCTATCTTAGCTGTCTTTATAGTAATGTAAATTTATATGAATACCTTCAAAGTCAACATAATCAAGGAAAGAATGTCTGCACAAGAACTAGCTTGGAGTTGATTTTGCACTGTTCAAATGCCAATGTTGGATAATGGGGGTCATTTAGGGTACAGATTTTGAACAAAATAGACATCAGATTTCTCTACAACTGTTTTTCAACAAATATTTTTATTATACTTTATCCATCCCAGTACCTGAACTCAGGTTTTTCCTGGGGGTTCCTGTATGGTCCCTCAACTTGATTCATCCTTGGCTGTGCTGTAAATGGACCTGTTTCCAGCAGGTGACTTGTTGTGTCTAGCTGAGCCCTGGTTGGACCATGCTATGGTGGGTGAGGATGCTGCTCTGCCAGGGTTACCCTCAACTCTTGGCTTGTCCCCAGCTGTGGGACAGCCCCTGCTGCTCTTTGGAAGAAATAACATATTTTAACCTTTTTACATATAAGTTTCTTTAATCTTTCCACGATAAGTCTCTTCAGATAGAGATGGTAGAAACTAGACTGTTTTTAAAAGTTATTTTTATGGAGTACAGCTGCATTAGAATGCTGTAATGATATGTGTTTTAAATAACACAAAGCAATGGAAAACAAAATAATAAAACATAGCTGGCATGTTTTAGTGCACACTACTCCATTCCATAGTTTGCTGACAATATAAGACCTCAGGGTGAGGTGTTTATATTAATTTAGTCTTAATACCCTTTTGTTCTTCCTCAGTCAACATTTGTGCTTTGTCAAAATGTTCCTTGGCTTTCTCTGGGAGCTACAGTTGGGGCTTTATAACCGACAGATTTTGCCACTGTCTTAACAATTTTGCAATTCTGCTCTAGTATTATAAAACTAGAAAACAGCTTAAAGCAAAACAGCACTTCTCTAGATGCCATATAGTAAATCAATTTCTGCAATTAACAGAGAACAGATTTGAATGGTCTCCCATATGAGTAAGGGCTGTTCACCCAAGTAAGGGTTTTCAAGACCTTGTCATGTCCATAAAGTATAGGTGTGAAAATATTTTTCAGAAATTTCTACTGCTGCTAAGAGATCAAGGATGTCTTGAGATGTTTGACTGTGAAAGTAAATACACCTGACCAACTGAACAACACGTCTATAAGGGAATTACACTAGGATGAGTCTTTTTGCAAAGCAATCATCCAATGCAAAGTATGCAACTAGAGTCATATCTGTACGAATAATGATACCTGGTCCTGCCATGGAGCAGGGTCTACCCTGGATAAATTCCTTGCAATGCTTTTTAGTCTTATGATTTGTTATATAGGATGATACACTCAATAAAACCACTCATTGTTACATTCTTGTTTCTCTGATAGATTAATCATTAATATCTGTATGTATTGATGTCTAACTATGTTTAAGTGACAGACACCCGTAGCAGTGAAAATCCATCTAAGTGAGAACTGCATTATATATCAAGGAAGTCCAAACTTAAGGCATTATATCTAGAGTGGTTTCAAGAATGTGTTCATAGTTTAATAAAAATACCCTTTATTTTTCACACTGAGACTTTCCATGGTGATCAACATGTGTTATTACAGAGAAATCTACCTCACTTATGACTTCCAATTTAGAAACTGAAACTAAACAAAGTTTGTTTGCCCGATGTTTAGTAAAATGCTTCCTTAGGTTGTCTAATAGAATATTCCGAACTGGACAGAGGCTGAGGGCATTTCTGGTTAAGGATCTTTGTCATTTAAGAAAAAATTATTTGGTACCTTAAGGCTTGGATTTACAGACATCAGTGTTGTGCTGCATTGCAGAATTTCCACTCATCTCTTTGCTGGTAACAGCTCTGAAGTGACAAAGGAAGTAGATTACAAAGGACTCTTATAGGAATTTGTCTATTTTATATTAATTATTTTCCATTCTTTTAAATTGTCCACATTTTAATAAATCCAACTCAGTAAAAGGTGCATTCAAATATCAGTGTCAGTACAGTGCATTCAAATATCAGTGTCATCTTGCTGTTTTCAAGCCTGGTGTAAATGAGAGTGAGGAAACCATACCATTCATTTTGAACATTATCTCAGCAATTTGTTAAAGAAATATTCATGTACCTATATCATATGTCTCAGAAATTCTATCATTATGAAAAATGGATAATCTATCATTATTGTAACAATCACAGTTGTGAACCCCTTTGGATAAGAGAATGATTGTTCTCATCATCTTCTATACCATGCTAGGCAATGTTACTCTTTGTGTGAAATTTTTTGTCCACAACTTTCATCTAAATTCAAACTTGAACAGCACCAACACATATAATCCAGATTGCTAGAATTTCGTTCTGCTTCAATACCAAGAGCTGTGCAGCTGTATTATATTCTTAGGCCTGCTCTGCATGGGCTGTTTTGTTTCTCTATTTTAATTAAGAATACTACTGAATTATAATACTACTTTAAACTTCTTATGAAAGTAAGGAATATTTAAAAAGTAAATAAAATATTCTAATCCCTACATTAGACAGAAATAGATACTTTTCTAAAAAAAGAAATTAAATTTTAGTGTGGGTGAGGTTTTATCCTGATCTTGCTTGTCTGTTTGCATGTACAGATACTAGGGCTCAGCCAGGCTTTGAGTATAGGTATGTCTGTAGCAACTGGATTTGTTTTACAAAGACATCACTAATTTGAGCTGGGGTGGATTTGACATTTGATCCTGCATTTTCTAATTAATTGTCAAAAATTGTGTGCACTGGTAGTTGTTTGTAGATATGTGATTCATGTTTTCAAAAGGGGACGTGCAGGTATTTAAAGGGCCTCTCCTAGACAAAATGATCAACTCTCTCACTTTCTACAGCATTTCTTCTCTCTAATGACTTCTTTTCCTGCATAGGTTTCTTCCCGATCTTTCCCATCTACATATACAGCATGGGTCAACAGTCCAGAATGAAAAGCAAGGTATGCTCCATTTGGGATGCTTAATAAACTTCTGCTAGCCCATGATGATCATAGAATCATAGAATTAGGGCTGGAAGGGACCTCCAAAGGTCATCTAGTGCAGCCCCCCTGCAGTGAGCATGGTCATCCTCAACTGCTGGATGTGGATATAAAGGCTGATGCAGCTGTGACCATCCAGAATAAATGAAATTCTGTCTCTGGATATTTGGTTAGTAAATCCAATTAGAACTTTGATATGTAAAATACTACATGTTACAATTTCCTTTGCTGTATTTTAGAATATGTCTCTTTATTTCTCTTGAGGTTACCCCACTGCCAAATATATATTGCTATAAAGCTTGATTATGGTTTGATTAATGTTTTCTATGTTAACTGCTCTTCATTCTGCTTAGCATCAACATTATGGAGCACAGACAGGAATACTTCTAAAAGCAAAGAACGGAAGGAAAGAGCCATGTCTTTAACTCATTTAAAAAACAGAACATGTTTGAAAACTAAATTAATTGTTGTACAAATAATAGAGTCTGATGCTCCAACATTTTAAAATCCAATGTGGGGACTATTGGTGATCAGTGTCACTTTCAAGCATTGTAATATTCAGGTGACCCAGAGATAAAGGCTTCAGTTATTTTATATTAAGTTGTATGAAATTCAGAGGATAGGGGTTTATTTTACTTGAAGCAAAGGTAGGGGATGGTTACTGACACTTATAAAATAAGAGGCTGTATTTATACAATGCTTTGAATATGTTTATCTCTCGAGCTCTGATGAAATACTGCTGCATTTTTGTGCAGTACTTTATATCACATTTTGCTTTGTATTTGCATTGAGCTTGTAGAGCTGTTCTAAGAGCCAAAAAGCAAACACATTCATCAACCCCTTGCCTGGTTCATAGCAGCATTTTTTGGACCATTGATGAGTAAACCACAGTCAATACCGGATAGATAAAACTCAGTAAAGTTGATATGATAATAGGTATTTTTTACTTTCAAAGAACAATTTCTGGGGAAATCTTTATTGATACTCCAAGGCACTCAGTGGAATGGAATGCAGATTTCCTTCCCTGTTTTTTTTTCAGGCAATACCTTGAACTGCTTGCTTTACTTTCAATTCAGCACTGATGACCCAAACTTCTGATTATTCCTAATATAATAATATAATCTCTTGACAACTTTTGGAAATCAAAGCTAATTTTTCTTATTCCTGATGAATAAACAGTAAGAAGAGGTTTGTGTCTCTGCACCTCAGGGAGGAGCATTTTGCTATATGCTGGCTGCCACAAGAACTTCAAAAGGGACGCTTCTCTGAGATTTTGCTGATATACAGAAACAAAGCTAATTTTTAATATTAAAGGAAGAGAGGGAGGAAATATAAGATGAGTGAATTAGAGTTGTCTGGTTTTAGGGTTTGCCCTATATTGCAGATCAAGAATGTTGCAGCAGCATTTATTTTAAAATGCTTTTTCATTTGCTATATATTCTGATCAGGAAAGGGTCTTGCCTTCTGTTTGACTCTGAAGAAATGTTTGTAAAACAAAGGTGCTCAAGGTAAGTAAATCATCTCTGTGGAGTTGCTTCTAAAGGGCCCTAACTGAAGGGCATCAAAGAAACAAACGAGTAAGAACTCTCTTTTTTACACATACCTCAAAATAGTATTTAAAATTGCAGACCAAATTCTACCAAATGATCATGAAACTCCTTGAATGATATGCCAAATAAACAGTAGCAAAATAACCTTTTTTAAAAGTTGGGAAAAGAGCTTTATGATTTCTTAGTTTTATGCTGTAATAGTAACAAACAGGATAAATGTCTGAAAATTAATTTTAAACACCAATTTTTAGCTAGAATGTATGCAGTTCTTTTGGAAATGCAACTATTTTGTTTACAGTCTTATATGGATATTAATGGCCTTAATGAGGACTTTTAATCTATTTTTTTAAAATAGCATTGATAATTTATTATTTGAAGTACATTAAAAAGGATGCAGTTAATGCTATAATCCAATACCCTAAATCCCTGAAAATCAGGACAGAATTTAAATAAAGCCATTCAACCTTTGGATACTCTCAATAGGGAAATTAAAGAAAAATGCATTAAACTCCCCATATATTCTTTTATTACCCTCTCCACTTAAATTCTTATGTTTTTCAGACTTCCAAAAAGTGCATTCAAATTTGCAGAGCTTTTTCTTTCCATTAGATTTGATTTTTCTAGGGACTTCAAAATCACACCACAGTGCATCTTACTTTCAGTCAAATATTGAATCTCCATATCTATTCAGATTGAGCATAAATGCTACAGTCTGACAAGTAAAAATGGGTTTATTTTTTACTGGTATAAAGAGATGATCATTTTTGCTGTTATGTATATTTTCATTTTATTTCTATTACAGTATGCTCTTAATCAGCATGTATATTGTTTATGGTATTAAAAACTACAGCTCTTAATGCACAAGATTCAGTGCAAGTAACTTTAGTATACAGCATTTTGATATTACTAAGCAATTTTTATTTTAGCAGAACATTCAGTAATCAAAAGCATTTGGACACTTCACTCCCAGTGCCAGCTACAGGCTTCCCCCATCTCCAATCTCAGGCACACATCTTGGCAGAGGGGTTGGGGGGGGATCTCAAGACGAACAACAGATGTCCTGAGTGTCTCAGCTTCTTGGATTGTTTGAGACAAACTCTATCATGTCCTGCATGTCACAACCACCCTCTGAATGTGACCATCCAGCCAATCCCTTATCCACTGTACATTCACCCATCAAATCCATATCTCTCCAACTTGGTGAGTAGGATGTTGTGGGGGACCGTGTCAAAAGTCTTGCAGAAGTCCAGATACATCAGATCAACAGGTCGTCCTTTGTTCCACTTTACTCCAGTTTATTGTGATAATATATATGTGANTTTTTTTTAAACCCTTTTTTTTCTCAAACTTTGTTTTTTTTAAATTTTTTTTTTTTTTTTTTTAATATAATATAATGCTTTTGATATTAGAGAGATACTGTAATATATTAAACTGCTTATTTAATCGCTCTGAAGATTTAAAACCCAGAAATGTCATTGCCAGCTGTTGGATAACATGAATTAATCTTATAATCCTATTAATTCTGGAAGAGAGAAAACCAAATTCAGAACATACGAAATAAAGCTATAGCTTAGATATTAATTATTTATTTCTTATTACCTGATAGCATTTCGAAATTAAGCCTTTTCTATATTAGGTGAGAATTCAATTTAAATGGGAACAGACTACTAAATTGCATTAAGGCAACACATTTCTATGAAGAAGCCACACTGCTGGTATTTCACTCCTGGTAAATAGCTACTGGCATTTTATCTGATATGCTGTTGACTGGCTTTTCACATCTTGTGTTATTAAGCTAACAAAGAAAATCAGGAAAGCAAATGATTCCTAAATTGAAATTAGGTTGGTCTAATATTTGAAGTATTTTTCTGGAAATGTAGGAAATTAGAGATATAAAGCTAAAGTATCTATTTTAAATGAGAAAGGAATAAGTAGAAACATCACTTGTTAAATATTTTTTATTAAAGAACTGGTTTGTTATCCTTTTGTGTGACTCATGAAGTCACCATCAATCAGCTATGTAATCTGTAATTAGATAGCATTTCTCTGCCAACATGGGTGCAAAAAAATCCATAGCTAGAATTTGATTAACTCTGACTCAAGGGACTGCAAAAGGATATTAGACTTTACTCTCATGGTTTTTGAAAATGACTACTTAATTTGTGTGCCTTAATATTTGGATTTTCAGATGGAGATATTTTCAAGACAGCTTCAGAAACAGCAAGGTACCCACCTTTGAAAGTCAGCACCTTTTTAGCCAGTTCAATGACTTCCTTCTCTAATGTCCAACATTAAAACTATCATATAACAATTCAGAAATCCTGCAGCAGAGAAAGATTAAACAACAGAATTATGTGGTTTTTAGCACCACAAGGTGCTATTTTGTGTGTAATAACCATGCAATTTAACTATGGGCAGTTTTCCTACCCAGTTTTTCTGTCCTTAATTGTTACATTTCAGATGAATCTGTTTATTCACTGACTGCAAAGGAGAATTCTCACCTTTTCTTTTACCTGCTGATTAATTTTTTTTTGTATTCTTATTACTATCAGCAAAGTTTGAAAGATTCCCCTCACTCAGATTGTTGGGTTTTTCTTAATTACAGACTTAAACCAAGGACCTCTAGATACTAAATGCTGTGCTCTCTCCAAAATGTGACTTCCACCGTTCTCTCACATCCCATCCCTCAAACATCTCCTCTAAGTTACTCCTCCCTCCCCAATCCATACCCCCAAGGAAATCTTTCACATTTCTAGTTCGATATCTGCCAACAAGATTAAAAGCAGTATGCAAGGTAAGGATAGAACACTAAGTGATATAAATGTGAAATGACAGTAATGGTCTCTGTCTAGGCCATGGCCGGAGACTTCTGTAGAATGAATAGTTCTCCATAGTTTGCATTTTTTTTGTCCGTCTAGAAATATTAGCTAGGATAATGTATTAATAGATTTTTGAACAGAAGTCTTATTTCTTCTGTATAAAGTTGAAATATAGCAATACATAGAAGACTTTTAAAAAATCTTTGCAGCATTTCTAGAGTGGGATTTCTTTTTTTTTCCAGAAATATGGAAGAAAAAAAAATGGCAACCTTCATTGTAATTAATCCATTTCAATGAGTGATAAGTAGTTTTTTTTATTATTAATTTCTGGCCTCAAGAAATCTCAGACATTTTACTCAAAATGTGAACATTTTTTTTCATAAATAAATTTCATGTGTGCATGTGACAAATACAGAAAACTGAAAGTAACGTTTCAGTCACCAAAGTCAAGCACCATGACTATAATATGAAAAGAAAGCTGATGCAACATTTTACT
>VYZU01050034.1:0-39238 GCA_013401355.1 Ceyx cyanopectus
TTTCTGGTAGCTGTGAACATTTTTTCCCCCCCTCCCTTAATTAGGACTGAGCTGTAGCTTTTTCCCTACCAGGCTTAGAGAAGTGAAAATTGTAAGATAAGATTTGCAAAATGTTGTTCAAAAGTTTGGCTACAAAGCAGGTGCAATTTTGAGTGCCAGGTCTGTCACGTTTCGGTACAGAGTATGTGATTTGGTGCACACCTGATCTGTCTGAATGGCCAGTATTGTATCCATACCTTCAGCTACAAAACCTGAAGGCACTTGGAAATGTGCAAAAGATCATTTTAAATGATGGAGTCAATTAAATATGTGCACCCCAGGACTTCTGTGTTTTCTGTCTCTACACCTTGGGCACCAGGCTTTCAATAAGCCGGTGTTTACTGGCTGCAGAAGGGTCAGTCCAAGCCTGCTTAGCTGGCTATGCTCATAGCAGCCAAGAGCAAAACAGCATTTCAGTTGGAGTGCTTGTTGGCAGATCAGTGACCAAGTGTTGATTCAATCATTGTTTGGAGTAAACCTTTTGTCAGGGAGCTGTGCTGTCTAGCAATACCCAAAATGCCCATTAATCTCCAGTGTTGCTAGCAGGCTGAAAGGGGAACTGGACTTTCTTCTTCTCCTTCACTAACATTTATTCCTAATGTCAGTAACTCTTCCTGACCTTTTTACTGTGTTTTTTTTCATGCAAATGGGAGGGGAGGAATCAGTTGTGAGTTCTACAAACTAATTTTACTCTGTGGTTAGTGACTTAACAGTAATAGGATACCAATATCAAAATATCTCAGCCTTATTCAATTTTTAGAAGTATTGTCCACGAGGACACAGTTTATTAAGAAATTATGTGATTTCTTTTTGATCGGGGGGGAGAAGAATAAGGGGTAGAAAGTAAAATGTAAGCGGGGAGTAATTGCTGTGTATCTATCTGATCCAAAAGCCAACTTTTGTGATTAATGACCAATTGTGACTCTGCACATTTAATTAGGAAAGTGTCATTGCACTCAATTAGCTGGGCTGCCAAATAATCTGTTTAATACTCTGGTCTTTTTTTTCTCTAGGGTTTTGCAGACAGTCCTCATTACAGTGATCACTTGAATGACAGTCGATTAGGGCCCCATGAAGGATTGTCCCCGACACCTTTCATGAACTCCAATCTGATGGGTAAGTAGGTAATTCTTTACCAGTATCCCCTCAAAGCCTCTTTGGTCAGAAAGAGACATTTTTCATTGCCTTGTCTAGGACTGACATGTCAAGCATCTGGAAGTTGCCCTGTTTCTCATAGCAACACTGACTTTCCTATTGAAATCTTAAGTTGGGCAAATTCCTACTCGAGGCCATTGTCCAGGACTTTGAAGAAGGAACCAGCTACATACTCTTAAGTTGATCTAGAAAGATGATATATTTTGATTGGATTTTTGTTTATCTTGTAAATTATTTAAAAGTTCAGTTTTCCTTAACTTTTGCTGAGAAGACATCTATAGCAATTTATAATTTGTGCATTAAAAATAGAAAGTAAAAGATTTCTAACAGTACTGATTCCTAAGCAACCTAACAATTCACTTCAGGCTTCTCTTCAGTTAATAATTTGAGGTTTTGCCTTCATCTGTTAATTTTCTAATTTCTTTATTGGATTAGAAATGTTGTCCCTTTGAAGAAATACATGCAAATTCCTAGTTTGGTAACCAAATGTTATTACTGCTTCCAGGACTGTGGGTGTCCAACAGTTGCCTTTGAAACTGGAAAAACTAGCAAGCAAAATGTTTTCTGTTGTTGGCTTAAGTATTGAAAGCTTTTTCTTCATTGCCTGCACTTGTCTGATCCCTGAAACATATTAGTGTATTGATGGCATTGTCTGAAATTCCTCTTCCCCCTATACCAGTCCAGAGCTTAAAAATGTTGATTTCAAAATATTTCTTGTTTGGCAATACATGGTCTTGGGGCAGTTTTTATCCTTGCATGTTAAACTTGGGGATTATTCTATCTGAATTAGTACATTTGACATTGTTACTACATAGATATTGTCTGTCTTGTAGACATGACCTATTTTGTGATCTCAGTATTGTCCTTTTAAGACATAGCCATGGTAATCTAAGTGGATTACCTAAATCCAAATCCTGGTGGTCTGCAATTTCTTTTGGAAATCTTTCCACTTTGCTCAGTCTTTGTTTACTACTTGTATTTTCTCTTAGAGGCAGACAAAGCACAGCTATTGCTGAAAAAATAATTTAAGTTTTCATATATGAACTTGAAAAATAGGTAATTTTAAAATTACAATCTCTGTAGTCTTTGTTTAGGGAGCCTACATCTCAGTTGGTCAATGGTACTTATATCTGAAGACAGTAAAATGACAATATAGTTTCCCTTGGTGATTTTGATAAAGCAGAGTAGAGCCTTCCTTCCAATACTGGTTCAAGTTAGTTGTCTTTTTCAGTGCAAGAGACTAAAATGAAAAGTTACTTCCATTGCTTCTCCAGTATTTTGATCAGCAGCACATATGGAATGACTCTAATCTTTGAGACTGATTTTATTTTACAAAAGTTACAGCAAAGTTTGATATTTTTGAGCCTTTTTTATTTGCAGTTATCAATTTTCTAAATTTATATTTTAAAAAATCTATACAGGAAATAATTGATGCAACTGTTATCTTAGTCTTTCAGCTTCATTGAAGAGCTGGCTAGGTGATTCCATTAGGTATAATAGAATTACATCATTAATACAGATTTGAGAAGAAGCCTCCATTGAGGTTGTTTTGCAGAAAGAATTAATGAGTTGCAAGATGTGTATGTCAGTCACCCAAAGCAGCTGGGAGCTGAAATAGTTTTGTAATGCTCTGTGGCTGACAGTTCTTAGGGATTTTATTTTGCTGGAGCAATAGTACTTCATTTCCTCCTTTATGCAGCAGAGAATTACACAAAGCTTTTTAGTTTATAAGAAATACACTCAGGTCTAAAAGTGTGCTTGTAAAAATATTCCACTTGTGGTTTTAAACACAATCATATTTTACTTATGTTACATTATAGGATGCAGATTTGTATCTTATACTTTCACATCATTAATTTTTGCAGAGTATCTGATGTTGATGCTGAGTTTGGAGAGAGGAATGATAAAAGCTGCATTAAAACTTTGAGTAGTAGTTTTTCTAGTTAGTACCACTCTGTTTACAGCTTATTGTCTGTTTAAAAGATAAATGAGATTTTGTCTAAAACTTGGGGGTTTTTTAGACAAAAAAAAAAGTGCTTACACAGTGTTTAATATCAAATTGTGGACATGGTCTCAGCAGAGTATGTATCTTGATAAATGTCCATTTTATTAGTTGCTGTGGATGATATTTAATGCATTGATTGATTATTCTGTGATCTTCAGAGGTTAAAAGGAGATGAAGGCTAAGAACATGAGCTTGATGAGCTTATAGGAAATATCTCCCTAGGCTAATAGAAGTGATGGAGCATCTGGGGTTCCATGCTTCACGTCTAAGAAACACATCCCTTCCCAACAGTTTATCATGACAGAAAATCATCTCTGAAATAGTTAAAATATGTCTATATAAAGAGATAGAGAAGAAAGAGCAACAACATATTTCCCCATTGCTGTCAACACTTAAGAGAATCATTAAAAGGAGGAATTGTGTGTCAAGGGGATGTTGTTATTTTGTGTATTATGTTCAGCCCTAAGCATATTTGCCTGAAGAGATAGTGGATTATAAAGTGCCACTGTCTTTCATGATGGAGCTCTCAAACATTTTAATGATCTTGTACGTTGCAAAAGAGAGAAATTTTGTCTAACAAGAGTTGATAATGATTCAATAATGAACAATTTGCCACAGAAAGATACATTTCCATATTCATTTAGATATTTTTTGAAGTGTTTTGCAAAGGAAGTAAAGCTATTATGTGGGATTGGTTAGTGTTCTTCACTAATGAATTCCAGAATTATCCTGTTGATTTGTTAGTGTAAAAAAAAGAAGGGCCATTGCTTGTATTTTAAGTAAAACCACTGAATCCTCTTGGCACCAGCATAGTCCTTTGGTATCCATAGAGATGTGAAGCAAATCAGGCTAAGATAGATCGTTGGTATTGCAGCTCTATTTAGACTTGATAATCTTTGCTTATTCAGCACTTTCTCTTTTAATTACATTGTAGAAAACTATTCACAAGGATATGAGATTCTTTTCTCTCTAATTATGCTGCCTGCTAGTGCTCTGTGCTTGCAACTAGAGGTCAGTTTTTGGTAGGAGCCTTCAAGCATGTGGCATTATTCCTTCTCTTGTACTCTTCCCTGGACTGTATTCTCCTGAGCTTTTCTGCTTACTGGGAAGAAAGGAAGCAGATCATTCCTGAATATAGCTTCAAGGGGGTTTTATTGCTCCATCTTGAAAATCTGCAGGGGGTGACTTAATTTCTTTTGTGTATCTGTGCCACAGATCTATACCACAAGAGGTAGGAAGGATTAAGGCATCGCTTTTGTGCTCCATTGTTCATTGTCTGTGTACTACACAGTTCCACCAGCTTGTACAAGCTAAGTCATTACAACACTTAGTCAATAGGGAGTGAAAAGGTGGTGGCTGCATGTAAAACTTGCCATTTTGAAATCAGTCCATTGAAGTAGAGATCATTCTTCCAAGTTTTCTTTCAAGTGAGCTTCCTTGTTTTCTCATTATTTCTTTAACCTAGTTGCTTTTCAGTTTAATGGAGTTAAATCTTAGAGCTCTGGGTGTTCCTGAGCTAGCAGCAGGGTTTGGGGACCTGTCACTCAAGATAACTAGAAACTGTTATAATATGAAGCTCTCAGTGTGTGAGAGAGGAGGATTGCAGATCATTTGCATCTTCCCAACTTCATCTACTCACTGACTCTAGCAGACCAGCTGCAGGGTTGCAGATAATAGTTTATTTCATATCACTTGTTTTAACAACTGTTAGCATCCCAGTGAGGTGGTGACTGTGCTTCTCTTCCTAACAGCCAATCATTCTGCTTCATGCCATGGTATTTTCTGATGGTCAGCATGAAGGGTGTGGAGGACCTGCCAATGTGGGGAAGTCCAAACACACATCTGCCAGGATTTACCAGGGAGGGAGTAGGAGCTTGTACAGTAATTACATCCATACATAACTCAGGTTGTTAATCAAAATATTTACACTGAGAATATCAAGGGTAAACCTGGGCCTTGTCCCAGCTGAAAGCAAGGGGTGAAAGAGCCAGGCATGGCTGCAGAAGCAGCACAGTAAATACCTGAAGCTTCTGTAAGCTTTCCAGTAGTCAGGTTGTTTCAAACAGGTGACATAAATCTTCTAACCTTAGTTTGGGAAAGGTGATCCTTAGGAAAAGGAGAGGCTTTTGACCTTCAAAATGCAATTAAAAGAAGGCATATATATTAATTATTTCTCTGTTTAGAATCTGAACTTCAGGCAAACTGCTAAAGTTTTTTCCTCGGTAGCCTTTCAGCAAAGGAACTCTGGAATCAAGGGGAGAGAGTAAGCAAGTGTATTAGCAAAGGGCTTTATGGTGATGAAGGCAATAGTAGGAAGCAAGCAAGAGTAAATAGTTCTTAAAATGGCAAATGTTAAGAATGGTGCCATTATGGTTTTTGCTAGAAATCTTGTTTTAATTACCATTTAGGAAGGGAAAGGGCAGATGCAAGTAGTGAGCTGGCAGACGTTGTATTTGTCCAAAATAATAGTTAGATTTCCTTGAATTGCCTTCTGCATTCATTACTAATTTAACACATGGAATAAAATAGGCATCACAATGGCAATCATCACCAGAGACATGAGTAATGGCAAGATTGATTTGAAATAATTCATACACATTTACATTGGTATTAATTTGGAGAACAGTGGAGACAGAGTATTTTGTATCCTTCAGAGAATTCATTAGGAAGGAAGAGGAAAATATTAAAAGAAGAAAATGAGAAAATAGGGGCAATGGAGTGATTGACAGGTGCTTCAGTTCATCTTGTTTTCCAGGAGTAGTTGAAAGAAAATTGTAAAAGGACAGCTAATAAGCATCATATAGTGCATAATTGTCTACCAAATACTACTCTAGGCTAAGAGTTTAGAAAACCTTTTTTATTAAAAAAAAAAAAAAAGAAAAAGGTTCAAGTAGAAGATAATCCCCAGTTCCAGTACTTAGGGGTTTTGGTTTCCTGCTCTCACTTGCCTCCATAGATGAGCATAAACATGCCAGAGACCTTAAACTTCCCATGCTGGAAAAGCTCCTTGAAATTCATGTTACAGTGACTGGCATCATGTAGTTTTGCACCATAACTTCTTACATTTTACCCAATCACTTCCTGGTTTGATTTAAAAACAAAAAAAGCAAGCTAAAAAGATGAAGCTGGGACTCATCTGTATGTAATACATCATGGCCACTTTTCCCAAACTAAATGTTGCCATTCACTTTAGTAAAATTTAATCATCTTGTGTTGCTTCAGTTAAGCGTTTTGTTGGGGTTTTTTTGTAGTAAAATGAGGTTTTTCCAAATGAATTTGGCAAATGGCAGGTTAACATTTAATTTTCCTTCTAAGTAAGTTAGTTTTCTTTTTGCAGCACATCACTGTGCTTAATTGCTTGATTGGCACTGGTTGGATATGGTTTTATAGATTGACACTAGTTTTATATGGTATTATAGATTAGCTAAATTTCAGTGATTTCTTCCTCTCTTCCAGAGAGTTATATATATAATATATTAATGGATAAAGCCTCCCCCTTCAGTTTTGTTATTCTTTTATTATTTAATGCTTGCAGTGCTTTTGTTCTGGAGTGTTTCAGCAGGTGGCTGAGTCCTGGCTCTGGTGAGATGTGTCAGGCAAGTTCTCATCAGATGTCCCTGTAAAACCTTGGAGCTGAGGTGCTGGTTACTGCTGGGCAAAGTCACCATTCTGCAGGCTGAAGCCCTTTATTTGTGCTGTGTTTTGTATCTGTTGGTACAGTTTCAGATTTATATATTCCACACATCCCCCCCCCGCCCCAGGTATTACATTAAATAAATTCCACTCGCACCAAAGAATTGCTCTCATCTGCTCTTCATTTGCCTTTTGTGAAAGCTAATGGGTTTCTGGGAAATTAAATTACACAGTCATTTAGTGACAGTGCTAAGTGCAGGGCATTTTTACCCTTGGGCTTTTGCTCACAAGCGTGTGTTAAGCTTAGTTTTCCCTTCTGTTTACAGTAATATTTCAATCAAATTGCTTCCCTAACATTGCTTTAAACAGAGCAGCACCTCAAGGCTCTGCAGAGCGTGGCGGGGGCCTGGCCTGCTCCTGGGCTGGGCTGTAGCAGGTGGCTGCTTGTGCTCTACCCCCGCTCACACTCCAGCTTCTCCCCCGGCAGCAGCTGCGGCAGAGGGGGGCTGGTATCCCTCCTCAGGTGGTGCTCAGGTGTGGCTCTGCCAGGTAGGAGCGGGGCCGCAGCTGCCCTCTCGTCCCGCTCCTCCGCGGGCAGGGCCGCTGCCCTCAGCCGCTCCCGCCTCAGGGAGGCGCGGGGGGCGGGAGCAGGTGCGGAGCGGCCGCGGTGACCCCGCCCCGCGGCAGTGGCGGGAGGGCAGAGCCGCGTCCCCCGGCCCGCGGATACAGGCCTCTGATCGTGCGGCGAGCTCAGCCCTCATCTGCAGACGATCTGTCTGCTGTGCTTTAAGGAAAAAAACAACAAAACCCCAAAGACGCGACAAAACTATCCCTGACCAAAAAATCAGCGTTTTCTTCACAGTGAAGAGACCTCTCCTTGAAAATTCATCAAACTGTATGGTTGAACATGGTAAATCCTCTTTTATCCAACTATATGATTGAACCTAGTATTAGGAAGGCCTGCTGATGCCTTTCTGCTGGATAGGACCAGTGCCACAGATGCCCTCACAGGACTCCTGAGAAGCTCTGCAAATCCCAGTGTGTCCCAAATGCAGGACCTGGAGTCTCTGCAGATCCCAAATGCAGGACCTGGAGTCTCTGCAGATCCCAAATGCAGGACCTGGAGTCTCTGCAGATCCCAAATGCAGGACCTGGAGTCTCTGCAGATCCCAAATGCAGGACCTGGAGTCCCTGCAGACCCCAAATGCAGCACTTGGGAGTCCCTGCAAATCCCCAGCGTGTCCCAAATGCAGAACTTGCAGTTGTGGTGGCCTTCAGGCTGTAGTGTTGTTTGCCCTCTGTGCTAATGGGAGAAAAAAATGACCTAGTGTTGTATTGAATGAAGATGAAATGTTGTCTCCTTCAAAATGGCAGTGCCAGAATTTTTGTCATACTGAGTATTTCTGAATTGCCATTCTGGGAATTTAAACATGCGACTCTGTGGCTTTTAAATTTTGAAATATTTTAATTCTGATAATTTTTTGTCTGTAAAGCTTGGGTTTTAGTTAATGCAGCCTGATACATTTGTGTGTTGATTTATTCACAGTGTACACTGCCTCTGAAAAGGAGAATAAATAGTAATCTGATGAAATTTTTAAGTCTTGCATTTTCCTCTTTGTTACAGCATGTCAGTTTGGCTGCTGTAGGGTATGTTTATCTGTTACAAAGCTCATCAGTGCATGAAATGCTGAAAGGGCATATTTCTCTCCTGTGGTTCCTGCCATCCCTGGGCACTTGTAGATGTGTTCCAGTGGATGGGATCAGCTGGGTGAAGCTGTAGGATTTCACATTTCAGTCTGTCTGAAGGCACCGAGATCCTTTCCAGGGAGGAGGGAGTGATTCTTTCCCATACTGGTGATGATGTAACTTTCCCATGAGGCAGTTGCTTAGGGATCTACATAATAACTATTATCCTGTTCAAATAGGAGGCTGTAGAAAGCTCACTGGTGATTAAAAGATAATTTTGTAATTTTTCATGGCTTGTCTTTGTTTTGCAATAAAGATGTTTGCTTATCACCAGGTGCATAAAAATCATCTACTTTATCTGGGTTTCATTCCATGATTTTTTTTTCTCCACTCTTGCCTGCATGTAGCTGTGTTCTTTCAGTTGCTAGCAGTCCAGTTGTTAAGAAATGCAGCACCCAGTGATTAAATCCTTAACTGTTGTAACTAGGCTGCTGGTGCCAAAACAAGTGGCTGTTGTGATTTGGGGCATTACAGGATTTGTGTGAGTGTAGTTTGAAGTTGAAGGAAGTTTTCTTCATAGTCTGGGTGTTAGTGAGTCAAGAGTTAGGTGCTGCTGGAAACCTGACTTTGTTTAGATACACAGACCCCTTGGAGGGGAAAGCCAAAGGGATGAAATGGAAGTTGTGAGCCTAGAGAAGAGGAGATTTTCTTTCTTAGATGCATGAGGGTCCTCCAACACTGTCAGCTTTGTGAGCGCTGAGTGGCTGCTGTGTTTTCTGTGGGGTTGGAAGCTGCTGGAGGTGAGCAGTGCTGCAGCTGTGTACTGGATTAATGGAAAAGAAAACAAAAGACTTCATTTCTTTTTAAAACTCATGTCTGTACACTTTTACTTCAGTCCAGTATTGCACCAACATTTTCTGTAGCAGAAACGTGCAGCAGGCCAGAGAAACTACAGCTCATTCTTAAGCAATGGGAATATCTTGATTTATTTGGGAGGCTTTTTTTCTTGCTGTGTTTTCATGCTGCTCTGAAGGCAGCCAGCACTGTGGCTTTCACATGGGTGTTCAGCTTCTGCCACTCTATCACAGGGATGGATCTTGGGAAGACAGCTGAAAATTCTACAGAGTCATTTCTTAGGCATCCAGCTGGAGGGACACTGGGAGAAATAGAACCCTTGTTATCCCTCTGTGTGGAAGCTGCACTAGGAAGGTGTTTGGTAGAGGGAAGGTGCTGTTTGGGGGTTTGTAGGAGGATGTTCACAGGGGTCCCCCCTCTGAAGATGAGTAGGAGAGAGAGGAGAGTTGGTGTAACATTTTATATGATGTCATATTATGTCCAGGATTAAAGATGGGATTAAACTGTCAATACTTGAGACTACCACTACTGGTTCCTTTCACAAAAGCAGTAGCCTTAAGTTCAGTAGTGAAATAAAGGTTCATGTGCATGGGGAAGAAACACAACAATTACTACTGAAATCAGTTAACTGACTTCACAGATTTTCCTCCAACTGCTAGGGTCTGGCCATGAGACTTCAGGGGAGTTGGGAACCAAGCACACCAAAATTCTCTTGAATGTGAGAAAGTCAAGTGAGTACAGACCATGTGCAAACCAGGGCTGTGGTCACAATAGCAACTGCAGAATCTTTGTTTACTTCCCAGTGCAGCCATCTAAAATAGCTTGGCATTTGAGGCCCAACTGCCATACAAATCAAATATCTTGACATTTCTTCCTCTTGTACAATGGCACCTAGAAAGCAGAAGTCTTGAGGGGGTGTGTGACTTGTTAACAGTCTTGTAAGCTTCAGGCTGATACCTGGGGTCTGCATTGAACACCCAAGTGCATTTATTATCATTAATCAATTCATATCATGTTTAAATACAGATCAGAGCTGGGAAGGAGTGTTCTTGTGTGCTCTTCAGCAGAATACTGCAGTGGGAAGTGTGTTTTCTGTGTCACAGAAGAGTGAAGCTTGCATTAGTAGTTTGTGTGATAAAGAGCACTTATTTCTGACTGGATTAATTTCTTTCCTATGACATCACTTATTTGTTCCACATATTGCTAGTCATCTATATCTTAATTTGAAGACTTTGACCTGCTTTGATAGTTACAAAAAATAATTCCTTTCAGAACCACATTTCTTAAATATGCCTTACCTCTCTAAAAAGTCACATTGACTTATGAAATAATACAGAGAATCTTTAGATCATGTCACCCTCACTTCAGAGGAGTTTGCAGTAGCTCATATGTGTTATCCTATAGAAAGCATTTAGCACACTTCAATATTCTACTCAGTCCAAAAAAAAATTATTTTTTGCATATTTATATGCTCTTTTTTCCTTCAGTTTTAGAGGAGATTTTGTCTCCATATAGGTGTTGCATTATACAGCCTCGAGTTTGAAAGCTACTGAAACTGGTTTAAATTTTAATTTAAATTTAAGTATTACTTTCTGAAGAAGAACTCCCCATTTGGCTGTGTGGTGGTTGTGTCTTTTTGAGGTGTTTGTCACTTTTCTGGGTTCTTTGGGTTGAGCTGAGAGCCCAGTCTGAAGTCACTGCAGATTGCCTTGTACCCCCACGTTGTTCTTGCCCAGCACACTGGGAGCTTGGGGGTTATTTAGTTTTGTTTGATGACTGAGAGTGGTGGGAGGAGGAGCAATGATTGGCTTGTCTTTCTGATGCTTGGCTGCATTTCCTTAATTTTTTTTTTTTCTGCACTGCTTTTATTCATCAATGACAATTTATAAACAGTGCATGTTTCACAATGATTTCATCCCTGAGTGCCAAACAACTGTATGATTTTGTTCCTTTGTTTGACAGCTATTTGGCACTAAGCCCCGTGCACAATTGTAATGAATAGATTTGTCCAGTATATGTGTATATTCCCAATTTCATTTATTTTTTTGCTGTTACCTTAGAAATGTATCTTTTATAGAAATGTGGTTCAAAAGCTATGATAAAACCCCCCCGACTTGGTAAAGCTCTGAGGTGAGTTATCAACCTGAAACTGTTTTGGAGTAGGGGGGTAAAGGGAGAGGGGCCAAAAGAGAGATTGGTGCTGGTCTGCATGGGTTCAGTTGCAAACTCTGAACAGGTTTGTTGCAGAAGGAAAAAGCGGGTGTATTTCTCCACTTAAAACCCTTCTATGTAAGACAGGTTGCCTGGGTATCCACAAGAAACAGGGGGCTTCAGCAATATGCTTACACCAGAGTCAAGGTCAAGAGCAGGTCTTGAAGTATAGAGGATTTTCTATATTGATTGATTTTATTTTACCTCCACTGAAGAAAGGTGGAGCTCAGATGTCCTGCTCTCAAGAAGCTGCCTTGAGCTGGCTCCTCAGTGCTGGGTTGTGCAATGAGGAGGAGGCAGAGCTTCCCTGTTGCTTGTGCTCTGAGCTTCTGGCTGCTGTGCCTCCCCTCTTCCCCCAGCACACACAGCACAGATGCCAGTGAGCTGATGGGAAATAAAACACCAGATTGAAAGGCAGTGATTCACTGGGAGAAAATGTTATCCGGGCCCCAGGAACTTTGGTTTATTTTTTTCTTCTTTTAACCTGTGCTTTAAAGCATCATTATTTACTTGAGAATCGATTTCAGCAGCGTTACTGAACTGAAAGCTCTGGTTTTCATGTTGCTCCTGCCCTTCTGTACAGTCTCTCCTGGTTTCTAGTTGCTTTCTTGCTTGGTTAGGCAAAGCAGTTACGTGGCATCAATCCCATTTACTTAAAAAAAAAAAAAAAAAAAAGCCAAAAACATCAGAGGCAGAAAACAATGTGAACTTGTTTATGCCAAAGTTGTCAATAGAATTGTCTGTCTAATTTCACTGGAGTTTTACTGTAGTTAAACTTGTGGTTTTGTCCCTTGAATGCACCCATCTGGACCAGTCCACTGTTCCACCTGAGCAGTTCCAGCAGCCTCACACTCAGTTGCACTTTGGGATTTTCCTTGTCTTGGGCTTGTCTGTCTTCCTTGGTCTGTTGATTTTTTGACTGCTTTAAGAAAGGCCATTTTTGGTGGCTTTTTGCAGATGTATTGCTCTTAGTGGATATCATTTATTTTTGTTTACTTAAATAAAAAGCAAATAGTTTTAGATCTGATTCTGTTGAGAATTCTCTGTTGTTGGCTATACCACCTGACTGTTGAAATGTAAAGCATACCATGCTTCCTATTTGCCTTGTTCTATTAATGATTATTTCTCAGCACACTGTCTAATGGCAGTGCTACTGGTGGCAAACCATGGTAGTGGAGTGTGAATTCTGTTCCAGCGTGGGTCTTTTTGCTTGTTTGTGACATGTCTGTACTTTCAAAACTGGTATTTTCTAAGTAGTCTTTAAGTGCAGACTCTGAACAGGGTGCTGTGCACTACATTTGGAAGATGAAACCTGTTCTCACTGTATCCTCTGCTCATCTGTTGGAGTTGTGCTGAATGGACCAGAGGATCATAAAATCCACTGTTGGAAAAATCTTAATGGCCAACTTCTAAACAAACTTGCAAGGCTCGGGCTTAGTTACACTGGGGGAGGAATATGAGCCAGATGTTAAAACAGCCTTCAGTTGGACTTGAAAATAGAGTTTGAATGCAAAGTTAGTAAATATTTGTTTATTTCTATGTTAGGTCAACAGCATGGTTCAGAAAATGCTCAAGGGGAGCTTTCTAGTTTTCCACTGCAGAAAGCTAATTCACATGCAGATTTTTAGTGTCCAATACTTTGTTATTTCAGACACATCCTTTTTACTGAAGCCTCTGAGATGTGTGTGGATGTGGTTCAGAATGTCTGATCCCTTGTAATGTGTACCCTGCTGCTCAAGGCAAGAAATCTTTAGATGTCACAGTCATCTTGCCACACATGATGAATCACTTTGCCTAAAGATTTTCTACCCACAAAGCCTCTGGGGTGGCTCTGTCTCCCTGAGGATGTTCTGTTTGCCTGGCCATCTGAGCTTACTCTGCTGTGACCAGCTAACAAAGTACTAAAGCCAAACTTTTCCACATCTTACTTCTGCTTGGAAAGAACAAAAGAGATTGTACCACAAACATATATGCAGAGCACACTCAAAATCAGAAAGAAGGCACAAAAAGTTGGGTTTTAAAAAGACATTATATCTTTGCTCTCTAAATGTTTGTTGTTGGTTTTTTTTTAATTGAACTTGCTACAAGAATCATGTCAAGGGATTGTAATTGGTTGAGTTCTGAAGTGGTGTGCATTGACCATTGTGTTGGGGCAAGATGTACCTCTCCCACTTTCAGAAATAGGATGTCAGCAATAACACATAGTGACCAACTAAGAGCAAGGAAATTTTATTTTGAGCTTTTTTTTCTTGTTTATCATCTTACCCTTTTGCTTTTGACTGGCTTGTTGACAGTATGTGTTCATATGTCTCTATGTTGGGACAACTCATCTATTTTCTGTTTTGAAGACTAATCTAAATAAAGTTTTCTGCAGACTTCCCTTTCCCCCCCAAGGATATTGTTTTCCTTTTCCCCTTTTTTATTTGTTGCTAGGATTTTTGATGCTTGGTTGGTTTGGTGGTTTTTTTTAGAATAACCATTTATCTTGCAGAGTATGTCCAAGTAGTGTAGGTATTTTCTCTTGTAAATTTAAAATCCTCTTTTTTTTGTTGAGAAAGGAGAAGCTGTTAACTCTTTAATAAGTTAAAAACTCAAACTACTGTGAAAACAAACCTCCCAAATTAAAAACCAAACAAAACCCACACAAAACAACCCAAAGCACCCAGGAAACCCCCCAACCCTCAGCCTCAATGGAATTCTAGCTCTTCTTTGCAATGAAGCCTTTACTCATAAAAGCTAAATTCTTGGTCGTTCCCTGAGTGCTTGTTTGTTTCGTTGTGGGTGTTGTATTGTTGGTGTTTTGTTTGTTTTTTAAATCATAGAATCATGGAATGTTAGGGGTTGGAAGGCACCTCTAGAGGTCACTGAGTCCAGCCCTCCTGCCAAAGCAATGTTGCCTTTTCTTTTTCTCTACATTTGCACCTTTAACAGCTACTGGAAATTCTTAAATATAAACAGTCTGTCACATTGAAAAAATCACATTGGAATGAACATTTTATTTAATACCTGAAAGTACAACACAAATCAGTTATAAAAAAAAATATTTAAGTTAAAGCCAGTTTTGCCTGTTTAATGTTTAATATTCCTTTTTTGCATTGAATCCAGCTGTGAGGCCTGAATGAAAATCAGACAGCTTGATGCTAGCAGCTGATCATAAGGAGTCCAGTTGAGCAAGAGAGAAAATGAATAGTTTTTATTTACCCTGGATAAAGCTGATTGAAGTCAGTGCAGGTGAATAGATAAGAGGCCAGTTAAGCAGTAGCTCATATCTAAACTTTAAAGCATTTTGTACATTTCTAGAATATTTTAAGAACATTCTTAACACCACTCCAGATTTTTTTTGGATTTGAAAACTGAATTGTATTTACTATAGAAAATATACACCTAATTTTAGCTGGGTGTTTTTGTTTGCAGTGTTATTTAAGTGGATTTTGTAAAGCCTTTTCTACCACTGAGCAAATCAATCCTCATGTTTTGCTCGTGAGGGCAAAATTTGCATTGACTGCATCTCAGACACCCATTTTTACTTCAATCAGAAACCCCTTTCAGTCTTGGCTATCAACTCTCCTAACTCCTGACCCATTTTCCCTCTGTTTATTAGTGATGCTGGGGGTGTTCCTTGCAGAAATCAGTTTCAGGTATACCTTGCAACCAGCTACCCTTGTGCTGACAAGATGAGGTTGCTTGTTTTGTTGTCTGGTGGTTTTTAACTGTTTTCTCATGGATTTGTAGCTCCCTGTTTCCCAACAGTGGTGTTTGTCTGATTTTTAGTCAGTGAATAAATCCAAGCTACTTCTTACAAGATAGATTTTACTAATATATACTTGTGAATTGTACATAATGCTTTATGGAAAGCTATGCTTCTGTATGTTTTAGGGGCAAAAACCATAGTATAAGGAAATGTGTATAGTATAAGCCAATATTGGAGTCCTTTGCAGTAGGAAATATCCCAGGAGTTAAGTATTGCTTTGTTTATAGATTAAAATTTGTTACTCTTGTCATGACTCCTTCAGTGCTTTGAAGAAACAGATTAAAGTCTGTTAGTGTTCTTCTGATGTCCTTAAAGCCTGTGTCATTTATATGACAGTTGGATACCTGATACCTGTGCAATGCATTTAACAGAAAATGTGTTCAGAAGTTGACTAAAATTTGTCTTTGGTGCATTTCATGATGTCTTTGTAGAAATCTCCTTGCTCACAATCAGTATCACCTTTCACTATCCTGGAATGCTCTTTCATTTGAAGTTTTTGTGATAAGTCTGCAGCATAGCCATCAGCTTGCCCTGTGTTGCACATGAAGTGTAATATCAGTACTTTATTTGTTATATGACACTTGGAATTTCTTTTCAAGAGCTTTCAAAACAGAAGAAGGTGAATTAAATCTAAAACCTGATCTTACTGAAGAACATACTCTGATTTTAACACTGGAAGATCCCCAGCTACCATAGTAATTAGCATTCTTAGTGCCCAGAATAGAACTGGTCGTCAGGATCTTAATTTAATGATTTATTGATTAATGATTTTTGTATTCTGGTGAGGGAAGAGACTTCATCTGCTGCTGGTGAGCATAATTCTGCAAAAGGATGAGAATATTCCTTGTGATATTACCTGTGTTTGTTCTTTAACCCTTCTGTGTTCCTCTAACACCACCAAATCTGCCAGCTTTTTATGGGGTGGAGTTTTTGGAGTACAGGACTCCAGTTTTTCCCTGTGAAAAAGTGAATCATACCAAGATTCTGAGCTGAGATGAAAATGCAAATGATGCTATGCATTTTTCTGCAATCTTTGCTAGGGATGGGAAGGGGCCAAGGGAAGATCCAAGGGCTTGCAGCAGTGCAAATCTCCATATAATCTGGACTCTTAACTCTAAAGAAATGTGTTTTGCTTTTTTTTCTTCTGACATGTTTGGTTTTTTTCCTCTCTTTGATGAATTAAAGCACTCTGCTGCTCTGGGAAAGGGGGAATTGCCACTGACCTAATGCAATGTGTAGCACTGTGGAGTGCAGCCTTACAACTCTCCCCATGCCTGCTGTACTTACTTCTCCAGGTAGTTCTCAGCATTTTGTGCCAGAAAGCAAACCTGGGTTGGTTCACTAGATGTTTGGCTTTCCTGATGGAACTGTAGCATCCAGAGGTGTCTGCTCTTCAGAGAATTGATTTTGATAAAGACAAAAGTAAAACTCAGCTCTTGGCTTTGATGGCAAATGGTGGAGTCCTACCTACTGGGCACTTAAAGCATCCTAGCTGTGAAAATCTGTATTGGGAGTTTGTTTAGTCCTTTACATTTCAGTTGTTAACTCATTTGACTTGTAGCCTCAGGACAGAATGTAATTCCAAGAGAAGATGTGCTCCTTGTCACATTGATTTCCCGGGTATCTTTTTAACAGTGAGATACTTAACACTGCAGTGTGGTAAACTCTGCCCAAAATGTCTCAATCTTCTTGTGTCTGAAATGTATTTTTATTATACTCCTAAGTATATTATATTCTTAAGTCATCAATAACAAAGCCACAAATGAACATTTCTAATTGGCCTCTTTTTTTTTGTTCCAAACTCTAGTCCAAAGCAGCCAGTGCTCTGATTCAAGCCTTGGTGTGTCGTGTTCACATCATCTTGTGTATTTTTTATTAGCCTGCTTTTAAACTAATTTGCAGTGCTTTAAAAGAAATAAAATCTCTTTCACTGGGAGCATTGGCAAGCATATAGTTGGGGTTTTTTTACTAGTTGTAACTTGTTTGTATTCAATTTTTTTTTGCTTACCAGTGGTCCTGTTTGTTCCACTATTTTGTCTAACACCTCACCACGTACAGACTCATTCTCCTGAGGACTCCCACCCTGCTTTGTCCTTTCTCTCTGCCTGCCTGGCTGTCGTTCAGGGGTCTCTCCTCGAGGTGCACTGGGTGATGCTGCCATTGATCTGGGGCTGAGCAGAAGTTGGGAGCTTCAGGTCGTTGCCTTCTGCAGGCTGTGGTGGGCTGGCAGCGCCGAGCCGGTGGCTGCTCCATTAGCATGCACAACATGACCGGTTTCGGGGGAAGGTTATTAGAATGCTGGTTTGTATCCTCCAGTGAATGAAATGATGTGTGATTATGAAGTCATCAGGCATGGACCAGTAAGGCTCGAGAGAGCCTCCCCCCCCAGGTCCTGGGGGTGCCATTGATTGGTGACCATGTGTTTGTGCCCGATAGACTGTGAAATGGTGTGTTGCTACACGGCTGTGTTGCACCTGCGCCCCACTGAGGTGATTGATTGGTTTGGTCATGTGGAATGTTCCCATCTGGTCTGCAGTAATGTGGTGGGGGTTTTTTTGTTGCTTGTTTTGTTGGGTTGTTGTTTTTGCTGGGTTTTTTTTTCTCCTCCCTTCCTTCCTCTGCTCTCCTGTTTCCCCTTCATCTGCCAGCAGCGAGCCGCAGAAGGCGGCACGAGCCTGTGCCTGGAGAACAAAGTGGAGCTGCTCCAAGTGCAGCAAGTGCTGCTTTCGGTCCTGCTGCAACCCCAGGCAGGCTGTGCCCTGCTGTGGGACATCTCCCGTGCGTGGCTCTCGACCTGGGGGAAGCACAGGGCAGGAGAAGCAGCCCCCCAGATCGAGGTGTTGCTGCTTGCTGCTTTGTGCAGAAGCGCTGCACTGCTGTAATTAGATTACCCCAGTAGCAGTGCATGTGGAAGATCTTATTTAACCTCAGAGAAGTAGTAGTTTATTTATTGAAAACTACTGATGTTGCACTTTAAATGCCAAGAAATTATTTTAGTTCCTTTTTTTAAAAAAAAAAAAATTAAAAAATTCTATAGTTACATTGGGCGGTCTTGTTTGATATTTCTTAATCTCACTCCTTTTTCATAATTGATCTATTCATTCCACTTAATGACTAATTACATATCAGAGCACATCATCAGCAGCATTCATCATTGTAGAATGTAATAATCAATGACATTTCAACAAAGGAAAAAATAAATATGCAAATAAGGACTCATTAACATTTGCATGAGCTGTTTGAATAATCACGTTGCTGACAAGGCTGTAATTAACAGAAATTGATGCTGAGTTCAGGATTTGATAGTGTGTTTTCTCAGCGTTTTATTGTTGTCACTGCGGGGGCTGGAATGAAGTTCTGCTCTACTTGTACCTTGACTTAGGCTTGATGTGATGGGTTGTGCCAGGTAGCAGAGGCTTCTGGGAGTCCTTAATTCATCTGTGACCTACACTTAATGCATAGAAAGATATTGTTCTGGAGTGACAGTATTGTTAATGAAGGACTGGGAAATTCTTGGTAATTATCCAACAAATCTTCGCTCTAAAGTCAAGAAAACTAAAAATTATTCCCTTTTTTTTTTTAACTGTGAAGCTTTTAGATGAGTCAGACACTGTGAAACTAAGATTTCTTATTTGCATTGAAAATGAGGCCCTGCTGTAGGGGTTTTGGTGTGTTTTGTTTGTTTTGTGGTTTTGGTTTGGGGTGGGTTTTTTTGGTGTTGGGTTTTTTTTTGTGTGTGTATCTTGTTGATCTGGCAGTGTATCAGTGTCAAGAGGCTTGAGCTTTACTATAAAAAGAATTTGTGTGATTAAATGAAATGTACAGTCTCTGTCTTTCCACCTCCCTTTTTGTTATGGCAACTTTACCCCCCCTCCTTTTTTTTTTTTCCTTTTACACCCTCTTTATTTTTTTCTAATTTTTTTTTTCTTCTTCCTGAAGCTTCCCCTGTTTGTTATGGATATCAACTGAAATGCAGAAAACACAATAAAGCTGTTTATGTCAGTTCTTTTGGATGACTGTAAGTGCTGATTATAACAAGTTTAAGGAATTTCCTTTGTTGAGTGTGTACCCATGCCATATGGCTCAACATGGAACATTAACTTGACAGGGATAATGGATTGTGGTATATGGAGACAATTTTGCCTGCAGCTTCACTATAACTCATTCTGGTTGGGGATCACAAGTTTATAATATAGGATGCTGCAAACATCCAGATGGATTTACTTTACATAAAAGAGTTGCATTTCTTTTTATTTCCTGCCTGTAATTGAGGGGGGACGGACACGAGACGAGACTTTTTAAAAAAGAATTTAGAAGTAGTAAACAAAGAATGGGTCTCATTCAGAGAAGAAAAATCTCAGTGAAATTGTGTATATATGTGGCTGAAGTGTTTTGGATGCACTGAGCTACAGGCCAAGTGTTGTTAATCATACACACATACATGGACAAGATTTTTCAAATAGCTCAAGTGGTTTCACTTTTCAGAATGTTTCAGTATAGCTCCAGTTCTAGAAATGCATCATCTTCTAGGATAGTGTGAAAAAAAAATGCTATCAGAAACAAATCTCTGCCTTTTTTTTTTTTTTTTTTAATCATAAACAAAGTGACCACTTAATGAGCATTCTGATGTATTAGTCATGCTCTGATGGTACCCTGTTTTCTTTGAGAAAAAGAGTAATTTCTTTAGGGATTTTGTAATATAAGAAAGCAAAATACTGCTGAAATAGCTTAATTTCTTGCCTTCAGTGGTTGCCTGATAGAATGAGCGGTGTCCAAATGTGTGGGAGTGTAATGAAAATCAGGATAAATCTAATGCATGCTACCGAGTGATCTGTGTGCCCCAGGTAAGTCATAATTTTACAAATACCTCTGCATCCCAGAGACTTTAAGCACACATAATCCCTTGAAGACTCTGTGTAGCTGTTTGAAGGCTCAGGGCCATAAATCCATATTTAGGTTTTCAGATAGAGCTCCTTGAGATGGCTTCAGCATTCCTGGGCGCTTGTGATTGAGTTACACTCCAAATGAGACTGGGCTCTCTGCTAGCTGAAAAGCAGACATCTTTCAGGCATCATTTTTTAACATTCTCTTAAAACATCAGTGTTTTGAGACTCTGGAAATCTTGACCTTCCTTATCCAAAACAGCTGTCATAAATTGTATTTTTTTTTTTCTTTTCTTTCCTTTGAACCACTGTCACTTAGAAGTTTGTTCATTTTTTTTAATTAGCACTTGAGGTAAGTACCTGAGCAGATGGAGAAGATGTGGTTCATGGCTGAGGAAGAGGGATACTGGTGGTGATAATTCCTACTGTCTGTGTCCAGTTTCCCTCCCCCCATTGCTGACTTCATAGGTTGACATCCCCATTTAGCATCTCTAATCATCATCAAACCTTTCAGAAAGTAAACATCTAGAAAGAATCTGCTTTTAAGAAGGGAGCAATAAAAAAGATCACTAACTATTGACCTATGAAGAATCTGTGTTAGTTTAAGATGTGGGGTTTCCTTCTGGTTGTTATGCTACAGATTATACTTGAAAAAGCTTTTCTGGGTTCATTCATCTTCCCCCTGCATACCAGGCTGGATGTGTGATAATCGCAGCCAGGTGGGAATTTCCTATGGACTTAAGGATAGAGTTGCTTGTTTACTTAATACCAAGTCCTTGATTTGCCATTGATGCTGCCACTGCAGGTGCCACAAGGCAGTCCCCAGGGAAAGAAGTGGCACATGGTGAAGAAAACTTGCTCTGTGTTTGAAGTAGAGGAGTAACAACTCCAAATCATAGTGTGCCAGTCAGCTGCTTGATCTCTCTGATTTATTGCCCCCTGTTTGGGAAACACTAGGATAGGGGAATATGCACCAGTGTTGCAACAGACTTGAAGAATTTACATCTGTAGATAAGAAAATTCTTTCCAGGAACTGTAAGGGGAGTTGATTTCTACCAGCTTCTGGACTTCTCATCTCCTTTCTGGCTTCAGAAAGAAAATACAAGTGAAAGCCTCAGCAAAAGCTTAAAGATGGAAGTGTTGAGGTAGCATTGATGCTCTGTATCAGCATTTACTGACCAAGCCAGGAACTTGTGTTTGCAAAATAACATTCATGTTCATCCTTGGTTAGTTCTCTACCTGCAGCACACAGTACAGAGCATCTCAGTGTTCTCTGAATGTCCAGGTGCTGGGTAGGCACCAAGAGAGCTGCTCTCTGTGTCTGTGTGGTTTACTCAGCTCCTGCAAGAGCTACAAGAGCTGGCTTCACTTTTTTTTTTTCTGATCTTGTAATCTGTAGCGGGCCTGTGGGGACCACACTGATGATCCAGTCTTGTTAATGGCTTAGTGCAGGGATGTTCTCAAAGTCCAGTAGGTTGTCAGGAGAAAGGCCATCAATAGAAATTTATTAAGAGTAATGCTTAAAAGTGAATTCCACTGGCCTCTGACAGTAAGCTGCTGTAACTCTTTGATCCTGAAGGGTCTGCTGAATCTCAAGCTGAAGTCAATGGTTTGGGTATAAAGAGCAATGAATTTTTTATCTTTGTTTTGCTAATGATTTATTAATAAGGATCTCTGCAGTCTGGGCTTGAACGTTTTGCTTTGTTGAGCTGTATTTTAAAGGAACCTAGTTGTAAAAGGAGCCTTGTTCCACCTTGGTAGAAGGAAATGCCTCTAGGTTATTCCCATCTGACTGTTTTTGTAGTGATGTAGATATTTTTAAAAGTCCTATAGCCACGTGTCAGTGCTGTATGTGTGGGTAGCTCGACCTGCAGTGTGAGTAGAGTAGATGGAAACAGGAGGGGGAGCTCTGAGCACAGCAGCAGTTGGCCAGCAGGGGCTGCAGGAGCTACAGAGGACGAGAAGTGACCCGAGAGCTGGAAATGTGCAACCAGCTACCCTCTGGTTCAAACTCTTCTGGGAAAGTTCTTAATATCGCAGGAGTTCAGTGTGGATCTCTGTCTCCTTTCTCATCCTGAAACACTTTGCATGCTGTGAGCCAGGACTTGGTTTCTTTGCTTGGACAGCGTCTTACCAGTTTTATGGCAAAACCAAAAATGGATTTCAGTCTGTACAGATGGAAGAAATTGGTTTCTACTTTAATACTTCCCTTAAGCTGAAAAGTGGTTATTATAAACATGTTACATTTCCAGGATTTTTGGAAGAGTAGAGTGAGCTGAGGCACCCTCCTTGGTCAGATCCCTCTGACATCACTTTGCAGGCCACTGATGTTCCCTTAAGCACAGAGTTTGTATGAGTGGAGTTCTTGTTTATACTTGTGGGTACATATGGGCTTCATTCTTCACTGAATTGGTGCTTCAAAATGCTGCTGGGAAATGTGGTGTCTTGTCCTGGTTTTAACCAGGCTTTTGGAATCCACTCCATGGGATTAAGTCGAGGTGTATCTGACAGCACCAGTGTGAAAAGGTGGGTGACCATGCACTGAAACTGAATCTGACAGATGAAAAGCTAGCTGATAATGGGGCCAGATCAAATTATTAGCTAACAGGAGTCTTGCATCTTCCCCTTAAGCAGAAATCTGTCTCTGCTGATACCTTTCCTTCTCAAGAGGCGTGTGCTCTAGTGATCCTCATGAGGAGAGAGCAGTGCTGCAAGCAGAGTGCTGTCCCTTGGCTCTGGATTGCCATGGGACTTTCTCCACTGAACAGTTGAAAAATTGCCTCCACAATCTATTTCTTCAGCAGCTCACTTGAAACAAGTTGGAACTGTAACAGGCAGTGAAGTTGGAAATTCTTCTGTCTTTGTAACCTGGGGTGGTAAATGCTGCAGCTACCAACGTGAGCTACTTTGCTCAGTAATTTGGAAGACTTCTGTTTAGTATCATTACTTGCAGAATTGTCTCTCTTTTTATTTTGAGAGAGAATACCAGCAGGGCTTGAAACGTTTTGAGTTTGGCAAGAAAGGGGCCTGCCTGTAAAACAATGGGCTAGCGTTGGGGAAATACAGAGCCTCTGTTCAGCTGAGGTACACGGCGAGCTCCTGTCAGCTGCAGCTGCATTTACCATCAAACACAGAGCTGGTGCCCATCAGTGTTTTGTTTTTAGTGTCATGGAAACTGTGAGCCAAAGAATGGAGATTCTATTCAGCTGGGAAAATAGCAGTTCACTGCATAAAACATCAGTCGCTTCCAAAGCGGGTCTTAAAATAGACTTTGTGAAGATAACCCTGGAAGTGCAACTATTTAAAATCACCTCAGTACTACTTCGTTTTTCTATTAGGATATACATGTGAATTGAATTGACATAAGAGTAGTGAGAGTTCTAAGATACAACTGTAGCGTGGAGCTCTTACAGTGATTCAACGTTTTACTGTGCAGTTTTACATGGAAAAATGGAGGGCTCCAGACATCTCAATAGCAATTTTAATCCTTTTTATTGCCTTTCTGAAGAGTTTTGGTCATCATTCAGGATCATTTGCTGTTTCATATGGCACAGTGTGAAAGTCACAGAACTCCCTGCAGAGACCAGGTATCCAAAAGAGTGTTCTCATGGGTGGAGAACAAACAGTGATGGTTTTTAAATGCATGGGTGTTTTTGCAGAACCAATAGGTAAAGAAAAATCCATTGAGATAATTCACTTGAGTTGGAAAGCTTACATTTGTGTTTAACTTGCATTTTGATTTTTGCATAAAATTTTGAATTTTACGAGGCTCTTATTAACCCAATCCTCTGGAACTTTGGGGTGTGCTCTGTCTTTTCCTCCAGACTACTGATGAAGACATGAAGCAGGACAGGTTCCACAGACACCATGTAGCTGGTAATGACAAAAGTCTTTGTGCAGGGAGACAGATAAAAACAGAAATTGAGGTTGAACAGCTACAACATGGAAAGTAAAATAGATGCTTGAGATGCTGAGACTTACATGAGTACTCTAGAGTCAGCATGATCAGGAAAAGTAGGTTTGGGTTTTCTTGGTTTGTTTTGTGTTTTTTTTTTACAAGTGTTGATGACCATTTACTATCAAGGAGTAATGTGTAGTTGAGAGCTTGCAGCAGAGATAAGAACTAGATAAGAAATGGAAAGTGTCTTTGAAATTAATCCTAGTTTGTGTATAAAAGGCTTCTCCAATAATATGCAATCTCCACAGATCCCATTCTGCAGTGCAGGGAATTAAGCACAAGCAGGTAAAAAGGATAAGATACAAAACCCACAGGGTTTTTTCTTTTATTCTTTAATATAATTTAGTCTTAGAAGGAAGTTTTTCACTTTGCAACACTTTGATACCCTAAGCCAAGGTAGACCTTTTGGCTTTCCTGCTCAATCCCTGGGCAGGTTCCCAGTGTGGCTCTTGCAGAGCTGCTGAGTCTGGCCAAGAGGAAAGGTTAGGATGATGCTGGGCAGGTCCCCATGGCTGTCACCCTCCTCTCCAGGATAAATCTAGTGAAGGAACAGGAGGCTGAAGGGCCATGTCTCATCCTGCAGGCATCTTTTTGCACTTGGCTGAATCAAAAGGCAGCTTGATTTCTTCCATGCAGTTCAGAGCACTGCACGTCACTGAGCTGTCTCCAGTTATTTCCATCTCCCAAGAAGCTCAATTTCCAGTAACACATTTAAATTGGCAAGAAAACAAACACCCCAAAAAAAACAAACCAACCACCAACAACAACTAAAAAAACCCACAAACCCAGCAACAGAACAAAACAAAAAAAGACTAAATCTAGGGGCAAATGTCACCAAAAATACTCAGTTTACAGATGCATTTTAAAGCCCTGTCTTGTGCCTGGCTTTTACTCTTTTAATACATTAGTATTTTGAAAGAGCAATTAGATTATTGGCTTAAATGATTGTTTTAGAAGTCATACAGGGTTATTTGTCAAAATATATTGTATCAAGGCACATATGTTAGAAAAATCAGCTCTGTTGATGGTGTACTCTGCCAAGCTTACAGTGTAAAAAGACCCCTTTCCCACAAATTGAGGCTCACTAGCATTATAATTAACCTACCTAATCATTTAATAATAAAATTCCATTTGGGGGATTTCATTCTTTGTGTCTTGTCAGAGGAATAAATTTGAGGGGGTAAAACTGTTGGATTTTTTAAAATAGTGTAACAAACAAACTTGCTTCAAGAAGTCTTGCTCTTTCTGAGTAATTAAGACCAAATTAAAATCAGTATTAATATTTGAGGGAACTTACCTGGTTTATATATATTTTAAAAAGGAAAAAAAAGTTGGGGATACCAACTCACGTTCACTGGGACTATATCTGGACCTGGGATGTTACTGGAGATGTTCTGCAGTCATGCTCCCACAATTCTTCTAATCTCTTATGAAGACTTTGTTTTCTTTTCCTATCAAGAATGACACTTGTCTCACCTCCCAAAATAAACAGCAAACAGGTTTTCCTTGCCAGCTGGTTTATGGGGGTTGGGTGTTCTTTCTTTTTTAAGGATGACTTAAAAAAAATAGTATTCCCCATTCAAAAACCTTAGCAGGAATATATCAGTATTTTCATCATGTCCAGAGACATGAGGGGATGGTTTAGAGAGATCTAGATGTTTTGTATATGGTATTTTTGGGTTTTTTGGTGGTAGTTACAAGTGTAGTGCCAACACCAGTTGGCATTTCTGCAGCACAGTGATGTTCCCCTGTGAAGTGACCTTCAGTGTTTCAGGATTTGGGCTTGGTTTCAATTTCTGAATAGTCTAAAATCCCTTTTATGGTAAATACTAGTTTTTATGATGGTGAGAGGATCTGTAGATACTTACAGAAGGAACTATTTTTTATTTTATATATATAGTAAAAATTTAGCAATTTCTAGTTAGGTCACCAAAATCATCTTGTAATTGGAAAGAGGTGTTTGTTGTCAAGTGTGGATTCTCTGTTCATTTACTGTTATAAAATCTTCTTGACTTCAGACTTAAGAATATGCTCAATGTACAGTGTCACTGGTGTAAGCTGAATAATTTTTGTCCTTAAATCTGGAACCAATTCCCCACCAGCAGAGTAAGGGATACCTTTGCAAATTAGTTCTAAGTAGCAATTTGGTCAGTGGCTTGAAAATTTTAAGTGGATCCCTGGGGATGAGATGAGGAAGATGGCAAAAAGAGAAATATTTTAATAGACCAAATGAAGACACAGAGATACTCTAGAAGCAAATGGAGAGGTGAGGTGGGTAAATGCATATGATAAAATGCCTTCTTGTCCCCAGTGTGGAATGTGTCTGTATTCATATCATTCTTGAGTTGGTTATTGTCTTCTAGATATTGTACATCTCTGGTTTCCCTCATTTTTAATATATATTGTAGTGTTAATATATTTTAATATAAAATTTGTGGTGTAAATTAGCAGTTCATAGGGTCAATCCAAATATAATATGGAATTGCACCCACCCTTACTATCTGTATATTTGAAGTATATAAGAGCATTAATGAATTGTTTTTATAACACAAGATCAGTGCAGTGCTCTGCAAATGGACAAAATATTTCACCTTTTCCTAGAAATCCTTACAATCAATGGGATGCAAATGTCCAAGACATGTCTTTGGGAAGCAGGTTCTTTAATATCACTTCACATTCTGGCATTATTTCTTTTTAAAATACTGCATTCAAGAAGTTGTGAGGAATCCTTTGACTTCTGTGTTTAATGTTTATTAAATGTACTCTGATTGCCTGGTCAGCTCAGGCAGTAGAGTTCTTACAGTCAAACACATCTGCAAATGCCCACAAAATTCTTAAGTAAAAAAACTTCTGAACAACAGGAAAAAAAAACCAAAACCAACCAACCAGAAACACCCAAAAAACCCCTACAAAACAAAACAAACAATAAACCCCACAACATTTTTATCCAGATGATCCTATCCCAAATGTCAACAAAATCTGTAATTTACTATTTGTTCTCCAAAACACCCTTCCCAGTTGCAACAGTTGTAATGGGAAGTTGATTCCAGGTTATTCCAGCTTCAGAATTTCTACATTTTGGAACATTTCGGTATGAAAACCTTACTCCAAATGAGAGAAATAAGCAGAAGTAGAATACTGTCTTACAAATGAGAATTTATGGCATGGAGAATTCTAGAGGATTTCTGGCAGACCTGAGACTGGGCAGTTAAATCCCATAAATGTCATTTAAAATCATCATCTTTTACTTACTTTGGATTATTAAAGCTGTTCTGTATGTTTAGCTTTGCTAAACCTTTTTTTCCCCTCTGTCTAGGAAAATTGGTTTTGGAAGATGCTGCAATGTGTGTGGGGGGGAACCTCTGAAATCTTTATATTTTTTTTCCCCTTGGACACAGTGTGTACATTCCCTTATCCATTCTTCAGGAGCACGGAGGCCAGTGTGCTTATGCTGGCTGTCATTTGGCCATGGCATTCCTGCTTCAGTGTGTTTGCAGTTTTTCTGCTGTCTGCTTGCCTCACTGCATCATTTTCCAGTGACACGATTTTGTTGGGTATTAATTACTAATCTTAAGGCTGAACATTTTTGTTAGGAGCTTGCAGACAGTTCATCTCATGTAGCTTTGCCTCCTTTATCAGAAAGGATGAGTTTGCAAGACTTGAAGGGCTGTTAATTGGGAAGCTGCTGCAGTCAGGAGGTGGGGAGGATGGGGAGATAAAGGCTGGGCTAGAAAAGTCATTACAACTATGGACCTGCTAATCACTGACCTCTGTAGGGATCCTGGTCTTCAGCACAGATCTCACTTTAACTTGGCATTTTCCTGTGTTGCTGCTTCATTGTGGGGCTGAGTGAGTCATTTGGCTTGGGATGAACAGGAGGAGGGTGCTGCAAGTCCAGCAGCTGCACTTGCTGGCACTGGCTTGTTCCACATCCCCAGTGCAGCCAGCAGAGTGCTTGGCACATCCAGCCAAGAACACTGGAACAAATGCCTGTGAAGAGAATAGGAGGTCAGTGCTTTGAAGCACTTGGCTCAAATTGTCTTGCTGCAGATCTCTGGTTTGTTTCCAGGAGTTTTGGTCACAACTCTCACAAGGGGAAAAATGTGTGTACTAGTTGTATGTGTATTCACAGTACATCCATGTGCCTCTTATGTGCCTTTGGAATGCTGAAGATTGTAGGTGTCAGGCTCGTGGAAGCTGTTGACAGCCTGTATTAATGAGGAGGGCTATAGAATAGCAGGAGTGGAGGAAGAATTGATTCCTCTGGTGCTGTGGGAAGTGTCTACATGTGGAGTAAAGTTCTGTGGCTGCAGTGTCAAGTCAGTATTCCCTCTAAGAATGCAGCACACCAGATCCTAGAAGCTGGGCTGATTTTGTGTTTTAAGCAAACATCATATTTTTTTTTTTCACCATACTGAATAATTGATGAAGAAGAATTTTTAACACCAAGAAAATGAAAGAATGCAGCAGAAGCAAGGATGTTATTCTATAGACTTTGTCCTTTAGTTCTACTTTGTGCTGAGTTAGAAAGTGATATTAAGAGTTGTAGAAAAGTGTTTGTGGGATATTTTTCTTGCATCATCCATATGCACCTGTTGGTATAGTTTTTGCAGCTTGTTCCTTGCTATATTGGATCTGCATATGAAAACATATTTGAATGTATGAGTTCTGTGGGTAAGCAGCATGTACTTTATTACCAGGGGGGGAGAAAGCAATATAAAAGTTGATTTCTAGCCAGATCTACCAACACCAGTTTAATAATGTAGAAAATATATTAAAAATAATAATAATAATAATAATTCCTCAAAGGTATCAAAAATGCTGTTGTGAAGTGACTTCTGGGTAAGTTGTCTGTTGTGACTGGCTGACAGGGTCACCAGTAATGAGATGATGACTAGGAACTGTAAAAACATGCTTCAAGATTGCCTGCAAGATGATTCCCTGTACGAGCAGGGCAGACATACTTCGTGCCTGACAAACAGAGCAGCTGCCAGCTGTGGTCACTGTGGTATTCAGAGTGGATGATCAGCATTGCTTCATGAAAAAAATGCTAGTGCTTTCCATATTGTCAACCAAATACCCTCCTAGCAATGCACTGAAAGCTCTGTAGTCTGTGAAGAGTTAATTCTGTGGGAATTGGAGTAATTTTTGGTAGGGCTCTCTTCTGTCATCCTCTGGTGAGCAAAGCACTGCAGCAGCAGTGGGAAAGGCTGTTTTGCACTGGCAGGCATTTATATCACATCCCCAGAAGCAGCCCTCAGCTGAGGTGCTGTAGGGCTGCCTTCAGCTCACTGGCACTTTGCATCTTGCTGTTTCATTCTGTGTTAAGAGTATTTAGCCTGCACAGCTGTTCCCCAGATAGATTTATGATGGAATACAATTCCTGGTGCAGCATTCAACAGCTATATTAAGTTGTGAGCAGATCACATTTAGACAAGTGATTGGGAGAGAAAAAGAATTCTTTACTAAATGCCCAGTAATGTTTGAATGGATGCAGGATGTGTCAAGGTTTTAAGTTTATGAAGTCAGGAAATACTTGGGGCTGAAAATGCTTGGTGGGATTTTCTTACTTGTCTTTTGACTCCATAGTCCTTGGGCTTTAAGTCAAGGAAATGATTAAGTCATTGAGGTTTTTGTTCATGAAAATACATGAAATGTACTGAAAAACCCCCATTCAATTTAATTCCAAGTTATTAAAAGATTCAGATACCTTTTGAGTAGATCTGTGCAGATTTAAGATTTCCATATGTAACCAACTCAGTTGCATTTTGAATATATTTCTGTTGCTTTAGTTCCAGTTTGGTTGGGAGACAAAACTCTGGAATATAGAGCCACCAGTGTGTAACCTGAAGGAAGGAAGGTTTCACTATGATGCTCTTTTGTAAGCAAGGCCCAGATTCCTCTTCTGTATGACAGCCCATAACCTGTGAGACACTGGGTTAGGAGCTATGGAGGGATGGTTGTTGATTCCCAGTAGCCTGATGAGGAAGCCCTATGGCACCAGGGTTGGGGTTGAGATAACTGGCCCAAGTTGCTTTGCTTCTCATTAATATTTTGTGAAAATCCAACAGGATCTGAAGGGGAAATGAATTTCATTTGGGCATTTCTTTACCTTCCCAGCTGGAATAGTCTACACACTGCCACACAGCCCTGTGTGCACAAACCTGGGCAACTAAAACATCTACTGGGGGCTTTGCTCCTGGTGTTTATTACCCCTCTTCTTCCAATTCAGCTCAGGTTCCATAATGAGTCTCTTCATGTCCCCTTGATGGTCAGCATTAATTATAGAACCCTAGACTAGTTTGGGTTGGAAGGGAGCTTTAAAGGTCAGCTAGTTCAGTTCCCTTGCAGTGAGCAGGGACATCTGCAACTGGATCAGGTTGCTCAGAGCCCTGGCTAACCTGACTTTGAATCTTTTCAGGGATGGGACATCTACCACCTCTCTGGCCAACCTGTTCCAGTGTTTCAGCACCCTCATAAGTCTTCCTTATATCTAGTGTCTTGGTTTAAAATCACCCCCCTTTTTCTGTCACAACAGGCCCTGCTAAAAAGATTGTCCCCATCTTTCTTCCAGGCACCCTTTATGTACTGAAGGCTGTGGTGAGGTCTTTGGAGCTGTTAAACCCAGAGAAGGCTCCAACTCTCTCAGCCTCTCTTCACAGTTCTAGTCCCCTGATTGGTTTTTGGGGCCTTCCTGGATTTGCACTAATGCGTTCATGTCCTTCTTGGGCTGAGGGCCACAATGTTTCTGAATTTCCAGAGATTATGATAAAAAAAAACAAAAACAACATACTTTTGCCATCCATGTGGTGAGCACTTGCTCAGGCAAGACATTCCTGGAGGATGGTAGAGAGGATGCAATCAGAGGGAGGAACCCACTCAACAGCAAATCTTGTGAGGTAGACCAGGAAGACATTTCAGGATCTGCTTGGGCTGTTGCCTGTCACTGTGTAATTAAAGTTTGCTTGCTAATAAACACTGATACTTGGTTTTTACAGTGACCTCTGTGTTTTTCTGGAGAGAATCTGAAAAATGAAGGCATTTATGAGTTAAAAACCACCAGAGGGTTTTGCTTTAATATATTTGGCTACATTTGAACGTTATTAGATGCCAGAGACTGCCCATGCATTGACCAGACCTTGTGTGGGGCCTGCCTGTCTGATAAAGCAGTGAGGAAGCATCTCCAACTTGGCACTGCCCACCTTTGGAGTACTTGACATACTCCTTAGGTGGAGTAGTTGAGTGTTTTCCCTTTCTATTGCTAAGGAAACACTACCTGTGCTTGCTTAGAGTGACAATAGCCCAGCACAAGAGAGGGCCAGCACTCAGTGTGGGCTCAGCTTGTGCTTTGTAGTGTGTGGATTTCAGTATTCTGGTTAAAAAGGGTGCACCGTGAACATGGGGACACTGCTGCAGCCTCAAGAGCCAGGTGCTTCCAGGGGGAGTGTGTTTGGGGGACTCTATATTAAAAGGCATAATTTTGTACTTACTTCTAATCCTTTGTTGAAAAGCTTGGCTGTTTGGACACATGTTGGGAATTTGCTCCAGCTCTGATTCTTGATAAATATTGAGGCAGTGCAGCATCAGGCAGCCTTAACTTTTCCTGATCATTTTATAACCAAATTTAGTATAGATTGGGTTATAGTCAGCTTTTTTTTTCCTTTAGTATGAACCTGTCAAACTCTTTGAGTGATAACATTTAAATAACATGATTTTGTGTATTCTTATCTAACAATTTTTTCTTGCTACACAAAGAGTAATTTTAAATCATAATTTTTCTAGCCTGTGTAATTGACTCTTGTACAAATATTTGTTTTAAAGCCTGCCTGGAATACTGCATACTTCAGTTGAAGTTGTTTATCATGTGGTAGAAGATTCTCATTTTCTGGGAAGAAAATGCTGATTCTGGTTTAATATGAACAGTGTGATTCATCCTGCTTCATATAATTTTGCATGCTAGGTACTTTATTTGCTCGGTGCCAAATAGTTGTTAGAGGCAAATTGCTTCAGCAGAAAAATGTTCACTTTTTTCCTCCCTTTGTTACAGCAGAGCTGCCATTTTTCAAGCAAACCATTGTTGACCAGAGTAGCTGTAGTTCTCAAGATGATAATCTTACAGAGGAGTCGTTCAAACTTCCTCTCTGCTTGCACAAAATGAACAATCAACATCCTTTATTTTTTTTCCTCTTATGAAATGACATTTAGATATTTCTGGCAGCAAGGAAAAATCCCAGAAAAAAACAAGGTTCTGCTCTGGAATTGCAGTTTGAATACCATGGAGCTATTCAGCACTGAATTGGGAGCCTTTAAGAAAGGCTTGTGGTGTGGACTGTGCTTAGTTGGGTGTTTGCTGCCTGACTCCTGCCATTGTTCAGCAGAGCCTTCCAGTCAAGGTATTTTTAGCAAGTGTTAATTGATCAACATCTGAGCCCTGCTGGAGGATTGTCACACGCAATGTTAACCTGCAAAGGTGCCAGCTTGGCACAACCAACAAGTGCAGCTCTGAGCAGTTGGGCTGGCAGGGACAAATAGATGGCTGATGTCTCTGTGACCTCAGACAGCAGCAGCAGGAGCAGGGACCACTGTTCAGCCTGTGCTGCCTACAGGGGAGATTGCAGAGCTGCTCTCTTGACTGGTGCATGGCTTAGGTGTTGTACCCAACTCAAATGTACATGCATCAAAAGGATTTTTAAGGATTTAAGGGATGAGTATCAAAGGCTGAATTATTGCAGTTTGGTTGTGGATTTTTCTTATTCTGAATGGAAGTTGTTGTTCAGTTTTCCCGTGGTCTCGTTGGTTTTATTTTATTGCTTATTCTGTTCATCACCTAAGGTGATACCAGCTATGTGTTAGCTTCGTGTTGGAAGGAAAAATGTCTCAGTGTCTCTGCATTTGCTCCCTGATAATGTTAGGAAAGCTGAACCTTCTTCCCTTAGTGAAACTTACTGATAGGGATAATTTATAACAGTATTTTTTTTAAAAGGCAGTAGTTCTTTTTTTACTGGTAGGTTACTTAAGAAATAGTTAAGTATGTCATTTATTACAGCAATGTTGGAGACCATAAAACATAATGTCTAAAAACCTGATTTTATTCATGTCACTTAATTTTTGTAGCTTTGACAGTGCCAACAGCTTTTCTCTATCCCACGCAGAAGGACAACTGATGCAGGTATCCATGAGATTTAGAAATGAACCTAATTTCAAATGTCTTTCTTTTCCAGGAAAAGCCTCAGATAGAGGTCCATTTCCATTGTATGGCAGAGATACGGGGTTACCAGGCTGCCAAGTAAGTACACTGATGATTGACAGCAAATGAAATCATCTGACCTCAAATGTAGTTTAAGTTACTCTAACGTGTTACTTGAAATGAGTTTTCTTAGTTTTTGCAGTTATTTGTTCCTCTCTCCAAGTCTGCAGACAGAATTGCAGACTGCTACTGATTGCAGGTTGTGATATGTCTGTCATACCTGGATTTTTCACATAGTTTGTCAAAAAAATGCCAGTAATTGCTGCATACAGGTCATTAGTTAACTGTTAGTCCTAATGGAGACAGTTACCTTTCTTTTAAGGAAAACAGTGTTACTGGGTTTTCAATTTTTAGCAGGTTATCCAGTGTTATACTGTATTATTTTGATGATGTGGTCTTTAATTATGAAAACTTCCTCTGTGTCTCTAGATCTTCATTTTAGAGTGAAGATTTTATTTTTTTCTATGTCATTTCTAATGAGCCACATGAAAAATGGGATCACTGTTTATAAGCCTGCTTTGAACATACAGGAAGTTTGACTGTTTACCAAGTCTAATTAACATTTGATTACACTCAGTATTTGTTGACAACGATTTAAATAGCTAATATATTATGGTTTTAATTCTAAGAAATGTATTGGTTATGCTTGTTTCCTGAAAGAGGAATCTTTTAATTTTTCTGTAAGTAGACTGCTTTGAAGTGGTATTTGCAGGAACATATTTCTGCTGGAGGATAAATCTTGGGATACAAGTTGGAGATCCTGTTTTTGAGTCTTTTAACTATTGGGAAGTGTGAATCCCCATTAAAGGAGCATTCCAACAACCTTTACTACTTCTCTGCCACACTGATGTGATGAATAAAGACCCATTTGTGACTATATGGGTGAGCTTGCAGTGCCATTCTCACAAAAAGCAGTATTCCCCTTTAAGGTGAGGTGATTATTGCCAGTCTAGACAGTAAAACATTGTATTAGTGTTATTACTATTCTTCTAATAACTCCATATGTACTGTATTTCAGTATAATAACTTCAACTTGACATTAGTTTGGAAGCAAATTTCCACGTTACTCTTTCATTAAGCTAATGTTCTGTATTGGAAAATGGGTTTGTGTTAACTTTGCATAAAATTCTGTTCTGCTTTGTGATAATGAGTGTAATTTCTGCTGTTTGGCTTCTCATTGAAGAAAATGCTTTTATCTCTCCTAATTGTTTATATCTAGTACCATTTAATATTAATTTTTTTATATGTAGCTATTTCAAAGGCAAAATCTTACACGTTTGTTTCTATTAGCATCACTTCTAATTTGCTTCTTACTATTTCCTCTACCTCAGTGTCTTCTTTCTTAAACATTTTTTCTGCAGGGGAAGAATGTTATTGTAGGTAAATCTGTTCTGTTTTTATATATATATATTCAGGATAATAGAGTCAACTTTCAATTCAATTTTAATTTTAATTCAATTCCAATTTATGTGCTAAGTTAGAATTTGTACTTTAATTTGGTCTTATCAGTTAAATCTGACAGCGTTTAATGTATTTTTTAACACAGCTTCTACAATCTCTAAATGTGTTGGTGTGGTTTTGCATTTGAGGCTTGCACTGTATTCATAGATCCTTCTTGGTTATTTGTGTTGTGAATTTGGGAAATGTGGTCTTCATTTTTCATCCAAGTCACTAATTAAGAGAAGTGATGCCCAGAATAGATGTCTGCAAACTCTCAGTTAATACATTCACCCAGTGTTGATCATGAACTCTCAGCTACTGCTTTTTTAAAATCAATTTGCCCTGTATTCAGCAGTAGTTTTGGTTGCTCTTGGTTCCTTAGTTCACCTGTGAAATTTGAAAGTAGTACAAAAAAAACTTAAAACACCTCTTACACTGAGAAGGAAGTGAGAATAGTTTTACAGTTTATTCCTGCTGAATCAATATCACTTCTTTGTTATCTTCTGGCATTTGCAGCCTAGTTTTTCCAGTATTATAAAAAATAGATGCCTGAGGTGTTACAAGCCACTGCTTCTTTCCTGAAACAAGGCAGCCCACCCCAGTCTTTTTTAGTGTCTGCTCTCTCTGAACCAGGGATTTTTCAAGACAGTGGCTCAGGTTCCTGAAATGCAAGAGCCAGTCTTTGGAGTGTCTTAGCACAGATCAATTGAAGATCTCTGACTTCTCCAAACTCTCTCTGACCTATTCTTCAGTTCTTTCCATATGTCAGTGGTATTAATAACCTGGTGTGGATCTGTCATGAGTGTTAATTTTCACTTCTTATTAAGTTTACAGCAGCTGGAATGAAAGTTTGCAAGACTGCTACTAATTGAAATGTTTCAGACATTTCCTGTCACTTCTCACCTTTTACTGGAAATCATCTAAGCACTGGTTTGTTTGTATGGGCTGTTACCTACCTACAGCCTTTACTTTGAGATGTAGTTTGGGCTGTTACCTACCTACAGCCTTTAGTTTGTGGGACTTGGTGGATTTTCAGCATAGCTGAAAAATCTGAGCAACTTGAGTGGAGAAAGCTTAGCTCTTTTACAAGTATCAGGTAGCATTTCGCACAGCAATGTACTTATCTTTAATGCATGAATATTTGACCCCACGGGAAGTGCACACTTCCAGATTTTATTTCCAGGTGGTATTTTAAGCAAGGCCAAAAGGAGCATCCCAGGGTACAGCATTTTGCACTGATCTTCTTCCTGTGCTGGCTTTGTTTGCACTGCCCTGTGTGCTCTCTGCTGACAGGTCTTACGCAGAGTCTGTAGCTTTCCAACTCTTACTGCCTTTTCCAATGTTTGTGTAGTATAGACTCTGAAGTGGGTGGATAACAAATTGAGGCTTATGCAGAGCTGGTGTAGATGAATGTCAAACTTTTACCTGAAAAAGGAATTGACAGCTTATAGAAGAAATGTAAAACCAGTGTATTGCTGTCAGAATGAAATGCAGTGCTACAGGGTTTGACATCCTGTCTCTGTATCTCTGGAACTGGAGGAAATGGCTTATTTGTGGTTTTTTTTGTGTTTGTGTTTTGATTTCACCATTCTTCTTGACTGTGTAATTGCAGATTTGGGAAAGGTGTCTTTCCACAAATGGTAAATTGGGTATCGATCCAGTTTTCATAAAGCTGCTTGTACTAAAAAGGATTTTCCTTACATTTGTGTAATTTAATACTGAAAACTGTAGCTTATGTAAAAGATATGAGATTAGATTTTGGATATTGAATGCACGACTCCCATTTGCAGTATCATCAGCAAGGTACCCAGCTGTCAGTGCACATTGCTGTAAGAAAGGCAGGAGTCTGCACTGTTTTCCTAGTGACACTGAGATAAATGTGCATTACGTGTGTAGCTGTTGGACTGATTCTTCTAATGGTTTCTGTGGGTCTTCACAGAAGCTAACTGGGTCCCCAGGAGCCTGGAAGTGCCCCAGCTAATTGGCAGAGAGGGGGGGATGCTCAGCCTAACAGTGCCTGGCAAAGTCTGTCTCTTCCCCACTGGCATCATAGAGCTCAAGATAAATATTTTACTAGCCCCTTAATGTTCTGGTTTAATTCTTAACAATCAGGTATGGAAAAAAGAGACAAGAAGGATTTTTTGACACGTGGAGATAGCAAATCGCCTCTCCCTTAGAATCATTTCCAGTCTGCATACTGTCCCGTCTGCAAGAAAGGAGATAAAATGAAGTCTAAATGTGAGGCAGGAACTCAAGAGGCATTAATCAGTTTTTGTTTGAGGAGACATATCTCAACTTTCTTTTTTCTGACTCTCTAATAGGTATGTTCTGTGTGATGACAGGTCACTTGAAAAGTTATAAAACCCATTTAGACAGTGTTTTATCAGTGATCTTTCTGGAGAATGCATGAGTGCTGGCAGGAGCTATGGATTCTATTTACTAAATACGTTTCACTTTGTGTAAAATACATCTAATGCTTCATCAAATATATACTATATATCTCTAGATATATATAAGCTACTATATATTTCATGCAGTATGAAGTAATAGTACTGCAGAGGGCATATGAAGATTTTATATGACATTGTGTATAATGTCCATCTTTTATTCAGTAGTGGCAGATGTTTTTTTAAACTAATTTCTGCTGATATTATTATAGAAGTTTTGTGCATATTGGTAATAAATACAGCTGCTTCAGAATCTTTTCTCTTTTTTTGGATGAAGGAAAAATATCCAATAGAAGTCTGGTCCATCAATGTTTCCTGTAATATCATTACAGCATTTTCCCTTCAATAGTCATCAGCTCTGCTGTTGCTGTGAAGCTAATGTGAGGTGACTCATTTAGCCACATATTATTGCATCATTGCAACATGATGTAAGGCACATCAGGCATTATTAAATTAGCCTGAATTTTGCAGTATGACAGTAACATTTGATGCACATTAGCACCATACTTAGTGTTCCTTATGGGAATAAACTTCAAGTAAACATATTGAGATGTAATTTCAGACAACTTTTCAGGATTTGCCAGTTTCTTTATCAGGAAAAAAGATATATGTGCATCACTGGAATATTAAAACAGATGTAGTGGCCTTTGTACATCTTCAGAGCATGTTTTGTGTTTTTTAAATGACTTTGAATGTCTGTCATTTGTTGGGCAGTGCCTTGGATTAAAAATAGGTCATTTTTAAGTGATTGTGAAAGTGGGTTTGGAATGGACTCATCAGTCTTCCACCTTTGCTATGATTCAACACAGAACCATTCTCCTCATCTGGGTTCCAGTGGGAGAAAGCTAGATTTGTATATTCCTGACTCACTTGTGATGCAAAATGTTTCAGATTTTATTACAGTCTGGAGTACAGACTGGAATTCACACTGTAGGCCTTTTAGCTGTAATTTGTGACCTTTCTTTGTTTATTGACTTAAGAACAACTTTATTTACAATTTAGTGTGTCTGCAAATTTAGCAATGTATTAAAGCATAAATTTACAAGCCTGAATAACTATATAGTAGCTATTACATCCCTTACAGACCAAAATGTTTCTTCTGGCTTTGTGAGGAGGGGGGGGGAATAAATTGTACATCACTTCTTAACAAACACACTCTAAGAACTTTGAAATAGACCCAAAAAATGCCTTTAGCACCAATTTCTTGGGCAATTTAACAGATGATCACTTTGGCAAAAGAAATGTTTGGAAGCGTATGTTACTTTGATTTTTCATAGTCAGTAATTTGCCTCTTTGAAATGTAAAAAGACTTAAAAGCAGAATCCAGTCTAAAGACCAATCCTGTAATGCTGGGGGAAGTGTTGCTCAGAGCACACTGTCTCTAACAGCTATCTCCAAGGCTGAAGAAATGCAGCTAGAGGAGAATTCCAGAGAATTGAGTTGTCTAAGGAGAACATAAAATCTTGGTTGTGTTGTGCATAGGCAAAAAGAAAAACTTTTGTGTTACTGGTAAGCAGTGAGGAATATACAAGCAAGAGTGAAAGCAAGTATCCATGGTAGGATGTAGATACCCGCTTGCAGCAGAGAGAAAAAGCAATCCACTGAATTGCACCAACTGAGAACTATTTTTACTATGTTAACTGTCTCATTATAAGATGCGTGTATATTCTAATGGATAAAATAAACTGATTTTAGCTTTTTTAGTAAAGCATCAGGGAAGGTTAAACAGCTGGAAGAAACATGCAGACAAAATGGTGAGTTGGGAGGCAAGAGGATGTAAACATGGGAAGCAGAAAGGAGATTTACTGACCAAAACAAACAGCAGCATGAAAAATCTTATTTCAGATGCATAAGAACAAAAATCACTAGGAAGCAACAAAGTGAAAGAAAGGCGTGGTTGGTGAGGGGAGAGAGTGGTTGGTGAGGGG